>SRMA01026300.1:0-28921 GCA_007224835.1 Danionella cerebrum | reverse complement strand
AATTTGGCAATGTAGGATACCACATTTATTTCACTCTTCACCCCTAGAACAGGTCAAGAGTGAGAAAAAAAAATATGAAACGAGAAAAAAAAGAATAAATATATAAAATAAAAAATGCCTACCTATACACAACACACAAAATAGCACCACACCCTTATCCAAACCCACTGTACAATAACAATAGCTACCTACTTAGTTTAAAATTAATGAAATATAGTTTGCACAATTTAACTGTACACATAGGTCCGCACGAGTTTTTTAATTTCTGAGAACAAGGCCAACACTTTCACGCAATAGCGGGAGAATCTGTTCCTTCAAACAAATTTACCAAGGTAAATAAAAACCTCAAGGGCCAACACTTTATCGCCGGTAGCGGGAGATATCAGTTATCTCCGGACTCAATTTAAACTTTCTCAGTATCCAAACTTACGCCATCATAGCGGGAGTAACACTCCAAAATATTCTAAGCTAGCCCTAGTTTGCCAAACCTTCTCGCAGTAGCGGGAGTTTCTCTTCGACTCCAAACATCTCCGTGAAGTTGGCCCCCCACCTACGCGCTCCGCCTTCCTCTTGTACTTGTGGTCTTAGTGCTAGATTTGTGCTGATTTGTGCCGTTGGAATCATATTTTGTGCAGTTATAGATTTTGAGATATTAAACATTATTTTATAGCTCATCCAAAGGTCACCGGCCCCCCATCAAACTCCAAATCGCACGAAAACGGTAAGCTTCGTTAGTGCCAGGATTGTGCTGATTTGTGCCGCTAAAAGTTTTAATTGTGCTGCTTTATTTTTCGAGATATTAGCGTTATTGTGACGAGAGATTATTTGAAATCATAAGATTATCTATTGTTTATTTAATGTTGTGTTTGGCTATTTTATCTGTTCTTAGAGACTGCATGCAACTTAACCTGTCATCCAAACTGGTCGTCTGTTAAGCATGGCGTGTACTACAGATTAAAGTGCTAAAGGTATTTGATTTAAGCTATTAAACCATTAAGCTATGTTTGGGTTTTATATCATTATAAATATTATACAGCCTACAACATTTACGCTTGCTATTTTGATCTGATTATATTTCATTTAAAAGTGCCTACTATGTAATTTAGTCTGTGTTAAGATATTAGTCTGTTATTTGATGCTCTTTATTTCTATTTTTCTATTAAACCACATCACATTTTGATTATCTTAATCATACATAGCTTTGTTTCTTGCAATTTATGAGAATCCGTAAATTCAGTATAAGTTTAATTACTTGTTTTCTGATCAGTTAAACAACGTGGAAACATTTACTTGTATTTGTAACTTTTGACTTTCACTAGTACTGTGCTAAAATGTTTTGGAATACAAGTTCTGTCATTCCTTATTGTACACATGAAGGAAAGCAGGCCTGATATTTTCCCACTTGCTTGTTGTTAGACTTGCTTCTTGTAAGACAAAAAGATGATTATTGTGAGAGGTTATTAGCTCACTGGATTCGCAACAATGTTTGGCAATATAGCATGTGCTCTGATCATTTGAGTTTGATTTAATAAAAAGAGACAAGCAAACATTTGAACAGTAACTTTATGTGAATAACTAAAACATGGCACTACTACATAGAATGCACTGAACGTGTTTGTGTGTGTGCGTGTAAAAATATAGTAAATAAAATAATTTAAAATGAAATAAATAACTGCTCAGTCTTTAGTGAACAGCACCGCGTGTGAGTTAACCTTTGTGCTTTCTGTTGCAGCCGTCACACTGCTTCGAAGGTCATCAAACAATTCCCAGACACACGGAGCTCGCTTGCAATAAGACACATAATGTTCAAGAGAATCCTGGGTCAGCGCATCCTGGTAGCCAATCACTGCCCTCAAAGTAAATATTTCTCCTAGGAGAACCAGATTGGAGGGATATTCGCTCAAGGCAAATTCTTTGTGCCTTGAATCCATTTGTGAAGGAGCAGTGATGTTGCCTCTAAGGTCTGTGTCAATCCATAGAAGTTCTCCCAGGCTGTAACTGTGGCTGACTTTTCCTGCACAGAGAACTTTTCCTGATGTTTTTAATTCAGTGGGGCCATTGGATGGATTTTGGATTGGCCTCAGACAGCAAGATTCAGGAAGGTCTAAAGAACTCTCCAAAGCAGCCTGTAGGTGACCAATACCAAATGTCTGCAGAACATCAACAGAAATGGAACCTCCCTGATCGTACGCGCGGCTGCAGTACTGTGAAGAGCATTGCTTTATGAAATAAACACTTGCAATGTTCCTCATAGTCTCGTTGCTACAGCTGAAATGTTGCACTGTGCCTCAATTTACAGGTCACCCGACTTCAATTTGTCAGCTGAGAAGATTTAGTTTACCCGCTCTGCTCTATTCAGGTTTGTCTGTTTGTTCACACCGTCTGCTGTGATGGCTTTTACAAGCTGAAGGGCTTATTTGTTTGATTCTTCCTTTACAAGATTTTGAAATGACCTACAATCACAATATGCACAACATAAAGCCTGACAAAAAGCATCGAAAGCACATGTGTTCAACACAGACACTCTTGATTTCAGTGAGGAATGTTTTACAGGCTGCTGATTGTTCCTGTTTTTTAACAGGCCAACTGTAAATCTCTTCTCCCTCACAGATGTGTCTACAACAGGGGTGGGCAAACTTTTTGGCTTTGGGGCCACATTGACTTATAAAATTTGACAGACGGGCCAGGTGTTATGGCGGAGGAAGCAGGTCTAGCTTGCTAGTTAAGTGTTCGTCAATTACTTCAATTCGGCGAGTCACTGTCCTGCATGATAAGGTAACTTTTTCAAATTTGTTCTTGCTTTCAGGACATAAAATACTTGCTGTCTCTACCATACACTCTTTAAGAAACTCCCCTTCGGAGAAAGGCTTGCTGGCCTTTGCTAGTTTGAATGCCAGTAAATAACTTGCCTTCGCGCTTGCTTCTTGGATGGAAGTTGCTCGAATGAAGGTGTTTTGCTGAGCCTGCAAGCCAGCTACCAACCTGTTGGCGGTAGCCGCATGTTCTTATTGGTGAAAGGTTGCTAGCGTAATTAGCATGCTTGGTGGAAAAGTGACGGCTGTTGTTGTATTCTTTTAAAACCGCAACGGTTTCTTTGCAAATAAGACATACAGCCTTGGACCGGACTTCAGTAAAAAAGTATTTAGGCGTCCATTCTTTCTTAAACACCCGACACTCACTGTCAACTTTTCTTTTCTTCGACATTGCTGCAGATGGGTTCTGATCTGACCAGTAGAAGAAGAGCGATAACTGGAAATGGCTCAGGCTCCGCAAAATCAAGACACTGCGCCTACTGTGCCCCCTGGTGTTGAAATGCCTGTCATTACAACTCAAAATGAAATAAATGCAATAATTCACATCAAACCATAATTCTGTACCAATCTTTGGCGGGCCGGATTAAAAAGACAAACGGGCCGGATGTGGCCCGCGGGCCGTAGTTTGCCCACCCCTGGTCTACAAGGAGCCATTCAGGGCAAGGAGACAGGTAGGATGCCCTCTTCCGTTTTTTTTGGTGGAACACTGTGATGGAAGGACTCTGTTCCTTTCTGTCTCGAGACGAAGTTTTCCGGGGCCCCAGAGGTGACAAGGAAAGAAACACGACACAGAGATCATGCATCAACCAGTCACGAATTTATTGGTAGTTTGTTCGGGGTTTTTATACAGTTCAGAACAGTGGGTGTTAATGAACTTTTTACAAGAAAAGGGATGAGAGGCATCATGTGCTTTTTGTTAGAAGATGCTGACTTCAGCATTCAGGAGCGGTGGGGGTGAGTGAGTCTCGTGAACCCAGGTCAGCCTGACCTTGGGCCTGTGTACGCCTGCGCACTCCTGAATGCAATGAGAAATGCTGCAGATGGAGAAACTATGGGTTTCCTGTATCTGAATGTCTGTATTTCTATCACACCTGTAACATTGCTTTGCAATGATTATAAAATACTTGCACATATTTATTCGAGCAGGCTTGACCAAGGTCTGCCAAATATTATAGATGAGTGCCAGTCTGCCTTCATTAAAGGTAGAAATATTCATAATCATTTAAGATTAGTAATTGATCTTTTAGATTACAAAGAATACATAGAAACAGATAGTTTCATTCTATTCCTTGATTTTTTTCAAGGCCTTCGACGCCATTGAACATGCTTTTTTATTCAAAACTTTAATTTTTTTTGGTTTTGCTGAAAAGTTCTGTACTATTATTGAAATGTTATACCGAAACATTTCTTTAAACCCAGGACTCTCTCCCTCCTTTAAAATTCACCATGGAATTTGTCAAGGTTGCCCCATTTCACCCAAACTCTTTATACTTGCTACTCAACTTTTGGCTACACTTATAAATACATCTGATGTTTTGAAAGGAATTACTATTTTAAACAAAGAGTTTAGATTAAGTCAATTTGCAGATGATACTTCAATTTTTCTAAGAGAGAAAGAAATGGTTACTGAATCTCTTAAGATCATTTCATACTTCTCAAAAGCTTGTGGTCTTGGCTTGAATCTAGTTGCTTCCCATTCACTCCTGCTCCGAATTCTCAATTGGTTCCATCAAAGTTGTGACTGAAGTCAAGTATCTTGGTTTGAATATTTCTAATGATCTTAAAAAACGAGAAAAGGTAAACATTGAAAACCGTATAAATGCTACTGAATCATCTCTAAGTCGTTGGTTGGTCAGAGATTTGTCCATCTTTGGTAGAAATATACTGGCTAAAGCAGAAGGTATTTCAAGGTTAATTTATCCATGTCACTCCCTTTACGTTTCCCCAGTCAATATCAAAAAAACTAATTGTGTGATTTTCAAATTTCTATGGAGAAATAAAACTCACTATATTAAGAAATCACAGTTAGTAAAAGAATACACAAATGGAGGAATTAAAGCTCCTGAATTTGAATCCATGATTGGTACCTTTAGACTAAAGTGGCTGAAATCATGCCTCTCACATCCAGAGTCAATGTGGTTCCACATTCCCAGGTCCTTGTTTAAAAAATTAGGAGGGTTAGAGTTCCTACTAAAATGTGACTTTATTATAAATAGAATTTCCCTAAAACTTTGAATTATATCACATTTTATTGAACATGAATAAAGTAGATCCCAAATATTCAGACATTGTGAACATTTTAATATTATTAGGTAAATACCACATTCATTGCTGTAAATGGAGAAATAACAAGCCCTCAATTGCTGTTTTTATTATTGAGTTTAAGAGGTTTTTTCAGTCTCTCAAGGTTTCCAAATGTAAAGTCGCAATTTCTTTATGTCAAAAAATTTGATAGTTACTTATTTTAATTTCCTTAAAATAACATTGCTTCGGTTGTAGCCTTGCTCTCATTATAATCGTCCTTCCCCCTGATTCTTTTATTGCTTCATTCTTTTGTTCTTTTAGGTTTGTGATGTGTAAAGTACACAAATACTCTGTAACGAGTCTGTTGGTTGTGTATCGTGTATTGTTGAGTCCTCATCGAGATTTTGTAATGTTTTGTGTTTGTAAAAAAAAAAAAAAAAAAAAAAACTATAAAGCCTACGGAACCCCTAAAGGGTCATTTCTCCTGCTGCTATGACTGTAGTACGAAATCGAATACAGTCTAACGAAACTAAAATAAATAATCTAAATATAGCGCCAGGCGTGGATAATTTGCGTGCACCAATGCACTTTCATGGCACACATATTTAAACCAGAACAGTGGTGCCCAGGTTATGGCTTGGGTTTAGACCAGACCCCCTGCTTAAACTGGAGGCTGGTTGATTGACAGGCGGAACCGGAAGATATGGAGCATGGGCACTCGTTGTCATGGTGATTAGAGTGGAGATCAAAACCCTTTTTTTATGTGTTTGTAGCGACTAAAACAGTGGATGTTTTAAACAATTAAACTGGGTGGCCCGGCGTTCATAAATAAGGTAAGGGGGGGCATCTAACATGAGTCAATCTGTCACACATCGTCGCATTTTTCATTCAGCGGCGTTTGTGCTGTGGTACAACATCGGACTAGGCTCCCTTCCCACGAACTAACGTAATACCTCAAATGTTTCAACGTGAACGATTGAACTGCACTAAATCGTCTATTTTTTAAATAGTTTTAAGAACCTGAGATTTTCCGGATGTTGTTGTCCGTCCCTTTAAATGGTCCGGCGCTGTTGCTGTGGAGTAAACCACATGTGGTTCCTTTCAGTTCGTTAGCGATTTGAAAGTGACGTTACGACCAAATATGGCCCATACAAGGAATTTGTACCCTGCATTCAAACCCATCGAAGAGCACACACACACACACACACACACACACCGGGAACTTTTCCCAAGTTATTATTATTATTTTTTTTTGTATTTTTAATTCCATATGATTCATGTCCTCGGTCCATGGATCAGTGTTTTTTGCAAATAGTTTCTTCAAATCTGTGTGATGACTTTTTAATGTAATAAAGATTGTTTGAATTGAGTCCATGCTTTTGTGCAATTATTATTATTATTATTTTTTTTCTCCCTCCTTACCATAATTTTTTTTCCTCCTACCGCCATGAGCCTTTAGTAAACTACTATTATTTGATGCTAACATTACTGCATGTACTATTACAAGTTGTAGAATGTTTAAGAATAATTATTGCACTTTTTTTTTATTGTACGTTAAAATCTCAGTGTTACTACAAACAGTACAACTAGAGTTTAACAACCAGAAATAAGTTTACGTATAATTACAAATAAGTTATCTTTGGAATAAAATGCAGCCTTGGGATTTTTTTCAAATCAAAATATTGATTAATCTGTGTAGAATTGACTATATGAGCTCTGCTGGGTTGCCTAAATAATTTGTGTGCGATTGTGTGTTTTATTTGTACAGGCCACCATTCATGGCCTTTTTGAGCTGGAGGGCTTGTTGTGGCAGGACCCATTTATCACTACAGCTATGTTTTACTTTTTTTTTCTTTGAACAAAAACTGTTGGATTTTTTTTCCCTTATACAACATGTGCTTTCTTTTAGTGATGTTGAGGAATTCAACAGAATTCAGATGCTCTGAAGCGAAGGCTGAAAATTTTAGCTATGACACTTTAGATAGATGGGATGTCAATTTTGTCGACGTCTCATTCATTCATTTTCCATCCCGCTTATTTCCTATTGGGGCCAAGGGGGTCTGCTGGTGCCTATCTCCAGCGCACATTGAGCCTCGAACCAACAACCCTCTAACCGGAAGGCCACCATGCCGCTTGTTGGCGTCTCATCAAAGTTATTTTCAAACACGTGGTGCACTGTTATTGCTAGTGTTTGATTTCTATAAAATTTAGTGTTGAAAGATAGCATTATTCAATAATTTTATGTTATTGTAGGCTACCGTTATGGGTTACTTATGTTCTAATAAACAAAAACATTAAAGTAAAAATGTTAAAATAAAATGCATAAATTACACAATTATTATTTATAACATTTTGGTACTATGTAGGTCTACTGTATGTATTATTGTAACAACTATACGGAGCCCCTAAAGGGTCATGGAGGTAGAAGAAAAAATGGCAGTAGGAGGAAAAAAAATGATGGTAAGAAAAAAAAACAATCCACGTGAGAAAAAAATGAGGCTTAGCGAAAAAACTATAAAGTCGATGTTTTGTAAGGATCAGAAGAGTAATATTATTTTCTTGCAAGAAACACATTCAGAAGAGACTGACTGTAATTTCTGGAAACAGCAATGGGGCGACACTGCCCTCTTCAGTCACGGAACTGCACACTCAGCCGGGGTCATGGTTCTATTCAACAGGTTTAATGGAACTGTGATCAACCACCGGAAAGATGATAATGGTTAATGGTTGTGATTGAAATTAATATGGAAAAGTTCATTTTATTAGGTATTTATGGATTCAACAAAACAGGATGCTTTATTCTTCTTTAAGTGAATTGCTTGGGGAATGGAAAAGAGTATTTGAAACTGACAAGGTTGTGATAGGTGGTGATTTTAACTTGGTTCCTGATAAGTGGATTGACCGGTATCCTCCAAAAGGACAGTCCCATAATTATGAGGACATTATTACCCAATTTATTGCTAATGGGGACCTAATAGATTTTTGGAGAAGCAACAATTCAGACTCCCGTCAATAAACTTGGTTTAACTCTGCTAACAATGGTCAATGTTCCAGACTTGATTATTGGTTAATATCCACCAACCCAATAAGCAAAGTAAGGTCATGTTTTATATCAACATCTCCCCTTACGGATCATTGTGCCATCTTCATTTCGCTCCAATTGTTTGACTCTAAACACAATAGTAATACCTTGTGGAAATTCAATAGTATTTTACTAAATAATGATGACTTTTGCAAGGAAACAAAAAATCTTTTAAAGGAAATAATGACTTTAGAACTTTCATCATTGAGCCAATGGGAGTGGTTTAAATTTAAAATAAAAGAACTTGCTATTAGGTCCAGCAAAATAATCGCTATTAGTAAAAGACAAAAACATCAGAAGTTAATAAAGGATATCAATAACTTATGCCTAACCCCCAAACTTGCCTGAAGAAGATTTAATAAAACTAAACACTCTTCAAAGCCAATTAGATGACGAGTATTTGGAAAAAGTAAATGGAGCTTTCATTCGATCTAGAGCCCGTTGGATTGAAAAGGGGGAAAAAACTCCTCTTACTTCTTTAGCCTTGAAAAACATCGTCAAAGAAAAAAGAAAATGTATATGCTTATGATAAATAATAGTCTCATTAACAGTCAAAGTAGAGTAAATGAAGAAATACAGTATTTCTATAGCAACCTCTACCAATCTAAATTTTCCATTGATGATTGTCAAGTATTTTTTGATAAAATTAACCAGTTTAGGGTTATAATTGATGAGGCAATGAGGTTACACTTAGAGGACGAGCTTAGAATCGAAGAGTTAGATGCAGCAATTAAAAAAAATGCCATTAGGAAAGTCCCCAGGCCCTGATGGTTTAACCGTTGAATTCTACATCCATTTCTGGGCTGAAATTAGACAACTATTATTCAGTGCCTTTCTAGAATGCTTAAAAAATGGCCAAATGTCTCCCACCATGAAGAGGGGCATTATCACACTTATTCCTAAACCAAACAAAGACAATTTGTCCCTTGAAAACTGGAGACCTGTAACATTGCTTTGCAATGATTATAAAATACTTGCACATATTTATTCGAGCAGGCTTGACCAAGGTCTGCCAAATATTATAGATGAGTGCCAGTCTGCCTTCATTAAGGGTAGAAATATTCATAATCATTTAAGATTAGTAATTGATCTTTTAGATTACAAAGAATACATAGAAACAGATAGTTTCATTCTATTCCTTAATTTTTTCAAGGCCTTCGACGCCATTGAACATGCTTTTTTATTCAAAACTTTAAATTTTTTTGGTTTTGCTGAAAAGTTCTGTAATATTATTGAAATGTTATACCGAAACATTTCTTTAAACCCAGGACTCTCTCCCTCCTTTAATATTCACCGTGGAATTCGTCAAGGTTGCCCCATGTGATAGAAATACAGACATTCAGATACAAGAAACCCATAGTTTCTCCAGGAGTGTGCAGGTGCACACAGGCCCAAGGTCAGGCTGACCTGGGTCCACGAAACTTGCTCACCCCCACCGCTCCTGAATGCTGAAGTCAGCATCTTCTAACAAAAAGCACATGATGCCTCTCGTCCCTTTTCTTGTAAAAAGTTCATTAACACCCACTGTTCTGAACTGTATAAAAACCCCGAACAAACTACCAATAAATTCGTGACTGGTTGATGCATGATCTCCGTGTCGTGTTTCTTTCCATGTCACCTCTGGGGCCCCGGAAAACTTCGTCTCGAGACAGAAAGGAACAGAGTCCTTCCATCACACTTGGCGCCCAACATGGGGCCGCTCAGACTGAGCCGAGAACCAGGAGCAGAGGCGGATGATCCAGCGGCCGCACATCCCGGCTAAGAATTTCCCGTCTGGGGTCAAGAGATAGAAAGACCTTGGAGCCCGAGCGACTCTTCTCGGATCAGTGACGCGGTTTATCGAACGAGGAGAGTGGGACGAGTCTGTTCTTTTAACTAACGTAGACCAAATTTAAATTAGAGAAGCTAAATTCAACAAATTAGGAAACTCTAAAAGCAATTGCAAGATAACTTATGAGCTCTGGTCCAGGGGACCGTTTAGCAGTCCGGGACTGCTTTCGTCAACTTGAAGGGACCGAAACAGTCAGGGACTGCTTTGCCAAGACTGACGAGGCCCGATAGGATCTTCTAGCAGTCAGGGACTGCTCTCGTCAATTTGACGGGGCCAGATAAAAAATTGAATAAAAAAAAAAATTAATAATATATAAAAGCAGTCAGGGACTGTTTTTTGCCAAGTTGACAGGGCCCGATAACAACTTTTAGCAGTCCGGGACTGCTTTCGTCAACTTGAAGAGGGCAGACAAAAAGATAAAAATAAATTCAATTTAACAAAACAGTCAGGGACTGTTTTTTGCCAAGTTGGCGAGGCCCGAGAAGATCCTCTAGCAGTCTGGGACTGCTTTCGTCGACTTGAAGGGGCCGAGACAGTCAGGGACTGTCTTTGCAGTCTGGGATTGCTTTTTTGCCAAGTCGACGGGGTCTGAGACAGTCAGGGACTGTCTGTACCAAGTTGAAAAGTCCGGGACTGCATTCGACTTGAAGGGGCCCGAAGCGTTCGCTCAGCAGTCTGGGACTGCTTTTTAACATCAGACAGCCAAAAAGGTTAACCAAGAGAAAATAGGGAACGTTCTGAAAATTAAAAGAAAAAAAGCTTGCAAATCTTTCCATCTCTCATCTTTCTCCTTTTTCTTCTGAGTGCGGGAGTGTGTGTGTAAAGAGAAGGGAGGGAGAGTAAAATTCTTTCTGTTGTGTGAAAAAGAGGCTGCAGGGGATATTATTGAAACTATAAAATGGGCAAAACCAACAGTAAAGAGAAAAACACCATAAGATGATAATATTGAAAGATTTTTAACTCACCCAAATTTTAGATTCATGTAGACAAATGATAAGAAAGCTTGAAACAATTAATCTTTGGGTGGATGCATGTGGTTTCCCAGAACGAGGAGGTTTTTGTGAGAATCGGCTGTTCTTTGAAAACTTGAATCAGTGGTTGCTTGAAAACTGAGGTTGTGGGATTGAAGTGGAGTGCCGGTAAATCCTGTGTGTGCCCGAAAAGAGTCGGCGGCAAGAGTTTTGATGTGAGTTTTGTAGCAGATATTCCTTTAAAATCAGGAGGCTCTGTGAATAACGATGAAATTACTAACCGAGAACCTTTCTTTCCGTCTCTGAGAACATTCTGAGAGACCCAGAGCTCGATGGTATGTTCCCTCCTCCTCGCCCGCCACGTACACTGTCGGAAGCAGTGCACAAGACATCAGGTCTTGAAGACTTCAGTCCGAACCAGACCAGAGGCACGGCTCTTCAAGCTCGGGAGAGGCTGGGGATGTGCGAATCTGACCAGTCCAGCTGCAGAAAATGACCAGTCCATGCGATCAGAGAAAACGCTAACCCTTCCTTCACCCTGGCGCTGAACATCTCCAGGAACGGGTCCGAGACATGAAACTCATCTGACATCAAAGTGTGTGAGTTGTGCTCTGACGAATATCATGAACTGAGAAACAGCGGATGGTACTTGTCAAAACATCTGTCAGCGGGAAGAGTGCCCAGTCAGCGGAAGAGCTGCGGACGGACATCCCGAGATGAACTGAGAGAGAAAGTTTCTTCTAAATCCTTTTCACAGATTCATGAGACTCAAAGCAGCCTGGAATGGGCTCCTGCCTGTGAAAAACTGACCTTCACCATCCAACTCACACCTCGAAAACCCTCTTTCTTTGCTTGTATGAAAGAGACGGAACTGAACATTGCTGAGTGAAACCTGAGAACGCTCAGCCAGGACAGAGATGAACATTTTCAAGCTGAACACACACCATTTCAGCTGCCTCCTGATCAAGCGGCCCTTGACCACGCACACACACACACACACACACACACACACACACACACAGAGAAATGCTCAAAAACACAGAACTGTCTTCTGCCGAACTCACGGCATCTGGGCGTGAGGCCAAGAGAAAGTACTGGTCATCGGCGGATTAAGAAACCGACAAGAGAAAGACTTGTCATCAATGGATCAAGAAACCGACAAGAGAAAGACTGCTTCCAGAGCTTGGCCAACCGGTGATAACCAGTGGACCAGAGGGTTGCCAGAGGAAGTGACAGGGGGTGGCTGGTGAGAGGGAGAGGGGCTTCCAGACAGCAAATGGTGAGATGAAATCTCCTCACATGCCTTTGAATGAATCTATGACCGTTTCTCTTTCTGAAAACGTTACACAAACCTCTCTATAAAAAAAAAAAAAATAAAAGAGAGGTCTTTTAAAGAACATCATTACTAACATTTTTAGACTGAGGGAAAGAATTTGTTGGTTGTTGTGGTTGTTGATTAAGGGACGTGTAGGTCTCTTATTATATCAACTGATATGTTGACACTTTACATCTATCCCTTTCTATACGTACCTGCTGTGTGTATCGCGAAGAGACTTTTTTGCTCAGCTTTTTTTGAACTCGAGTGATCACCGATTCAAATTCATTAGATAGAGTAAAATAAGACTTTCAATCTTCACTGAGACACAGAGGCTCAGGGTGAGATTTGAGTGCATTAAGCTGATTTTGCTTTTCACAGAAATGTGTTCAGCTCTCTGAAAAATACACACTGCAGACCAGAGCCTCGAGTGAATGGAAGTGTGTGAATGATTTTGGGTTTCTTAAGGTTGAAATCTTGACAGTGACGGAGTCTGTGTTGTAGTGTTCTGGGCGCCGTGCAGCATGCATCCCTCTCAAAGAGAATCACACAGATCATAAGCAAATTTAGGGGAAAATTGCTCATTTCTTTATATATGAGCATGAGAAGAAAATCATTAATAATAATTATAAGAGATTATAATAGTATAATAATTATACCAAAATAATAGTTTGAAATTAAAAATAAAATTATATTATTTAAGGCGAAACAGTGAACTCCGGAGAAGAAGAACAACAACAGCTTTAATGGATTCTTGATGTGACTTTTGACTGAATAATGGACTTTTGACTAAGAATTTTGGGGTGGATTACTTTTACCTTAGAAAGTTTTATTTTTGGATTATTTGAAGTTGTTGGTTGATTACTTGTGGACGTGACTGCGCTGCTTGTCGATTTGCCGATTATCTGCAAACCATTGTTGTTATAGTGCCACCCGCTCTGGGAGAAGGGCAGAGGAGAGTCCAAAATTATAGCCGTTGTTGCTGTAGTGCCACCCATTCTGGGAGAAGGGCAAACACTAAATTTCTAGGAGCGTAATCTAGTTTAGAGAGAGTTTTGTTATTAGTGAGTTTTTTTGAACTATCAAGAGAAGGGAATCCTTTTTTACCCCCCAAAACTGCAGATTGTACAGATCTGGATCGCTGTGCCTGAGAAAACCTTTTTATTTTTACCTTTTTTTATTCTTTTTGAACATTCTTGACGCCACAGTCAACAAAATCATGTTTTGCATTCCTGTTTTGAACTCCGATCAAAATTCCTTTTCATCATGAATGAAAAACAATGCTTGAGCTGCTCCTTATTTTTTATTTTTATTTTTGTTCCTACGTGCATTCTGTGGCCTATCGTTTTCAACCCTTGATTCTGTTTCCAACAACACTGTTCTTCTTGAGTTGCCGATATCTGGCCATTGAACACTGATCTGTTCTTGATCTTGTTACACTTTCTTACTGACGAAGATTCCTGTGCTTGAGGGTTTGTGCTCTCTGATTGAACTTGAAATCTTCCATCCTTCATCTTGTTCATGGGGATGGCTCTGTTCCTCAGGACTTGGAAACTGGTCAGGATTGCAGGGGTTTTTTCTGTAATTACTAATAATACTATCTGTGCATGACGCTTGAGCTGCTGAACTATTGCGTTGACCGAAGCATGCGCGCCCACTAAAGATAAAGCTTCTTATGTTTTTCATTTGTGCATGATTTTTGCTAAGCTTGTTTGTAGCATGATTTAGTCGCTGCTTTGCTTTCCATTGTGGTTTTGCCGGCTGCATTTGTTCGTAAATGTCCACTCCACAAACGGGTGGAGAGACAGGAGTTTGTTTCGTCTGAGGAGGATACAAGGAGCGAGTGAGTGACTGTGAAAACTTGCTGCGGAACAGGTGAATTCTATCATGCACATGACACAAACACCGGGATGACTCCAGTCCTGCAAAATGAACAGATACAGAGGGTGATGGAATGAATAAAGAGCTGTTAAGAACTCAGTTAAGAAATGGCTTTTGGGTTAAACTGAATTTCAAACCCTGGCTGGGAAGAGAACTGTTTCTCTCAAAGAACATCTGTGTGGAGATTACTTTGTAAAAGAATTTAATGGAACTCATGGAATAAGAAAACACAGATTGGTAAAGTTTGCAAAAATATGAATCATATCTTTTTACGAAGTTGGAAATTTTAACTCCTTTGACTGAAGTTATTTCCTGGGGTCGTAGAATACGTGTTGTGTTAATAGTTCTTATGGTAAACAAGACTTTGAAGCTCAATCATTAGTATTAAGATAATTTTATTTAGTAATTTGGATTTAAAATTATCGTAAATGAGCTGTAGCGATGAGAGGAGAAATAAATTACGTTGATTAGTAGAAAGCTCTGTCACATATGCACTGCAAAAATAGTTTTTCTTAAAATAAAAGGATAAAATATACAGAACATAATTAATATGATAAAACAATAATAAGTGGAATCAATAAATGAATCAATTTAATTTGTAAGACTACTGCCTATTGGGGTTAGCAAAAATTTACCTAGTAAGCATTTTGAGACACATCTACATTTTTTTTAGCTGATGGCTGGTTACTAACTGTATGGAAATAGAACACAGTCGTGAGGTACAGAGTTGTTTAACAAGATAATAAATAAAGAGGGGGTATACAAAATTAATAAAAAGCCTTAACAGAGAAAACCATGCAATTATTATTATTATTATTATTATTATTATTATTTAAGATTTTGTTAATTGGTTGGTCTGAGTAAATGATACAAGTTTGAACTAATCAGAGTCAATTTAAGGTTCCACAAATTTTAGTGTTTTGATTACAGCTCCTGTTTTCATTATCTGTTCCTTTTGATATTTGATGATCTGAAATTCTTTACCTCCTCCTCCCTGACACCAGTACCGGCGGTCTCCTCGTGTACCGCACCACGACAGTTGGTTTTAAGGTTATTTGCTGAAGGTTTGAGAACAGATTATGGAGATTGAGATTTTAGGATGACCCTGGACACGTTATCGCTAGAAGAATGAAAGAAGTAAGTGAAAGCACCATTAGATGAAAAACAAGATGCTCTTAAAAATTTAACTCTAAATTGCTATTTTAAGCATTAAAAATTGTGATTTGAAATGAATTGAGTGAACTTCTCTTTCAAAATACGGAAGAAAGGCAATTTTAGGAAAAGCATTTGATTGAAGAAGAATAATTGATCTCAGTGGTAGTAGAAATTAAAACAGAAGAAAAGCATTTTGTTTAGCATTTAAGATTTATATGGAAAAGAAGAAGTATTTTCTATGAATCAGAACTTAATGGTTAAAAGCTGTTTTGTTGAAAACTTTGTCAAACGGTTCTTTGCAGTGTGATATGTGCAGAGTAAAAAGTGAACTTAAACCCGATTTGAATTAAGTTACATGTAAACACCGGGGAGGGACACGTGGGAATCAAAAGAAAGAATTTGGAGACTGTGAGATGGAGATGCCGAGCTTATGATTCCTTTTTTGAGTACAGACTGATCTGAGACCCGCTGCCTGGTCTGACTGAAAGCCCTGACCTTTGGTGGAGGATAAGTCAGAGAGTGGGAGCTGAGATGGATCCCTTCTGAGTTTTTCTGAGGACCCTCACAGCCGTGAGAATCGCTGAGGGAGAAAACCTGGATCCTC
Organism: Danionella cerebrum; assembly: GCA_007224835.1. NCBI lineage: Eukaryota > Metazoa > Chordata > Actinopteri > Cypriniformes > Danionidae > Danionella > Danionella cerebrum. Next base: position 13,025 of record SRMA01026300.1, on the reverse strand, counting down.
CTTTCCTGCTGCAGGAAAAACCAGCTCCAACGGAGAGCAAGAAAGCCTCCTCGCAACATAGCCTGTCCCACCATCACCACACCCCCCTTCTGATTTGGGTGGTCCTGACCTGGGACATCGACTCACCCGGAGACCCAACCCATCCCCTCGTCCAATCTTCCTGGTGCTGAGTATCTCAATACTGCGACATTCCTTACCGCTATGATCCCACTTCAGAATTACAACAACATCCTCATCTTCATCCATGATTTCCAAATGACTGATTTATCACAACATCCTCATCTTCATCCATGATTTCCAAATGACTGATTTATCACAACAGGCCCATCTTCATCCATGATTTCCAAATGACTGATTTATCACAACATCCTCATCTTCATCCATGATTTCCAAACGACTGATTTATCACAACAGCCCCATCTTCATCCATGATTTCCAAATGACTGATGTATCACAACACCCTCATCTTCATCCATGATTTCCAAATGACTGATTTATCACAACATCCTCATCTTCATCCTTGATTTCCAAATGACTGATATATCACAACAGCCCCATCTTCATCCATGATTTCCAAACGACTGATTTATCACAACATCCTCATCTTCATCCATGATTTCCAAATGACTGATTTATCACAACAGGCCCATCTTCATCCATGTTTTCCAAATGACTGATTTATCACAACAGGCCCATCTTCATCCATGATTTCCAAATGACTGATTTATCACAACATTCTCATCTTCATCCATGATTTCCAAATGACTGATTTATCACAACATCCTCATCTTCATCCATGATTTCCAAATGACTGATTTATCACAACAGGCCCATTTTCATCCATGATTTCCAAACGACTGATTTATCACAACAGCTCCATCTTCATCCATGATTTCCAAATGACTGATGTATCACAACATCCTCATCTTCATCCATGATTTCCAAATGACTGATTTATCACAACAGGCCCATCTTCATCCATGATTTCCAAACGACTGATTTATCACAACAGCCCCATCTTCATCCATGATTTCCAAATGACTGATGTATCACAACATCCTCATCTTCATCCATGATTTCCAAATGACTGATTTATCACAACACCCTCATCTTCATCCATGATTTCCAAATGACTGATTTATCACAACAGCCCTATCTTCATCCATGATTTCCAAATGATTGATTTATCACAACAGCCCCATCTTCATCCATGATTTCCAAACGACTGATTTATCACAACAGCCCCATCTTCATCCATGATTTCCAAACGACTGATTTATCACAACAGCCCCATCTTCATCCATGATTTCCAAATGACTGATGTATCACAACATCCTCATCTTCATCCATGATTTCCAAATGACTGATTTATCACAACACCCTCATCTTCATCCATGATTTCCAAATGACTGATTTATCACAACATCCTCATCTTCATCCATGATTTCCAAATGACTGATTTATCACAACACCCCCATCTTCATCCATGATTTCCAAATGACTGATTTATCACAACACCCTCATCTTCATCCATGATTTCCAAACGACTGATTTATCACAACATCCTCATCTTCATCCATGATTTCCAAATGACTGATTTATCACAACATCCTCATCTTCATCCATGATTTCCAAATGACTGATTTATCACAACAGCCCTATCTTCATCCATGATTTCCAAATGATTGATTTATCACAACAGCCCCATCTTCATCCATGATTTCCAAACGACTGATTTATCACAACATCCTCATCTTCATCCATGATTTCCAAACGACTGATTTATCACAACAGGCCCATTTTCATCCATGATTTCCAAATGACTGATTTATCACAACAGCCCCATCTTCATCCATGATTTCCAAACGACTGATTTATCACAACAGCCCCATCTTCATCCATGATTTCCAAATGACTGATGTATCACAACATCCTCATCTTCATCCATGATTTCTAAACGACTGATTTATCACAACATCCTCATCTTCATCCATGATTTCCAAACTACTGATTTATCACAACATCCTCATCTTCATCCATGATTTCCAAATGACTGATTTATCACAACATCCTCATCTTCATCCATGATTTCCAAATGACTGATTTATCACAACATCCTCATCTTCATCCATGATTTCCAAACGACTGATTTATCACAACATCCTCATCTTCATCCATGATTTCCAAATGACTGATTTATCACAACAGGCCCATCTTCATCCATGATTTCCAAATGACTGATTTATCACAACATCCTCATCTTCATCCATGATTTCCAAATGACTGATTTATCACAACAGGCCCATCTTCATCCATGATTTCCAAACGACTGATTTATCACATCCTCATCTTCATCCATGATTTCCAAATGACTGATTTATCACAACATCCTCATCTTCATCCATGATTTCCAAACGACTGATTTATCACAACATCCTCATCTTCATCCGTGATTTCCAAATGACTGATTTAACACAACAGGCCCATCTTCATCCATGATTTCCAAATGACTGATTTATCACAACATCCTCATCTTCATCCATGATTTCCAAATGACTGATTTATCACAACAACCTCATCTTCATCCATGATTTCCAAATGATTGATTTATCACAACATCCTCATCTTCATCCATGATTTCTAAACGACTGATTTATCACAACATCCTCATCTTCATCCATGATTTCCAATTGACTGATTTATCACAACATCCTCATCTTCATCCATGATTTGCAAACGACTGATTTATCACAACATCCTCATCTTTATCCATGATTTCCAAATGACTGATTTATCACAACAGGCCCATCTTCATCCATGATTTCCAACCGACTGATGTATCACAACATCCTCATCTTCATCCATGATTTCCAAACGACTGATTTATCACAACAGGCCCATCTTCATCCATGATTTCCAAATGACTGATGTATCACAACATCCTCATCTTCATCCATGATTTCCAAATGACTGATTTATCACAACAGGCCCATCTTCATCCATGATTTCCAACCGACTGATTTATCACAACATCCTCATCTTCATCCATGATTTCCAAATGACTGATTTATCACAACAGGCCCATCTTCATCCATGATTTCCAAATGACTGATTTATCACAACACCCTCATCTTCATCCATGATTTCCAAATGACTGATTTATCACAACAGCCCCATCTTCATCCATGATTTCCAAATGACTGATTTATCACAACAGCCCCATCTTCATCCATGATTTCCAAATGACTGATTTATCACAACAGGCCCATCTTCATCCATGATTTCCAAACGACTGATTTATCACAACAGCCCCATCTTCATCCGTGATTTCCAAATGACTGATGTATCACAACATCCTCATCTTCATCCATGATTTCCAAATGACTGATTTATCACAACATCCTCATCTTCATCCATGATTTCCAAACGACTGATTTATCACAACAGGCCCATTTTCATCCATGATTTCCAAATGACTGATTTATCACAACAGGCCCATCTTCATCCATGATTTCCAAATGACTGATTTATCACAACATCCCCATCTTCATCCATGATTTCCAAATGACTGATTTATCACAACATCCTCATCTTCATCCATGATTTCCAAATGACTGATTTATCACAACATCCTCATCTTCATCCATGATTTCCAAACGACTGATTTATCACAACATCCTCATCTTCATCCATGATTTCCAAATGACTGATTTATCACAACAGGCCCATCTTCATCCATGATTTCCAAATGACTGATTTATCACAACAACCTCATCTTCATCCATGATTTCCAAATGACTGATTTATCACAACAGGCCCATCTTCATCCATGATTTCCAAACGACTGATTTATCACAACAGCCCCATCTTCATCCATGATTTCCAAATGACTGATGTATCACAACATCCTCATCTTCATCCATGATTTCCAAATGACTGATTTATCACAACAGGCCCATCTTCATCCATGATTTCCAAACGACTGATTTATCACAACAGCCCCATCTTCATCCATGATTTCCAAATGACTGATGTATCACAATATCCTCATCTTCATCCATGATTTCCAAATGACTGATTTATCACAACACCCTCATCTTCATCCATGATTTCCAAATGACTGATATATCACAACAGCCCCATCTTCATCCATGATTTCCAAACGACTGATTTATCACAACATCCTCATCTTCATCCATGATTTCCAAACGACTGATTTATCACAACATCCTCATCTTCATCCATGATTTCCAAATGACTGATTTATCACAACAGGCCCATCTTCATCCATGATTTCCAAATGACTGATTTATCACAACATCCTCATCTTCATCCATGATTTCCAAATGACTGATTTATCACAACATCCTCATCTTCATCCATGATTTCCAAAGGACTGATTTATCACAACATCCTCATCTTCATCCATGATTTCCAAATGACTGATTTATCACAACAGGCCCATCTTCATCCATGATTTCCAAATGACTGATTTATCACAACATCCTCATCTTCATCCATGATTTCCAAATGACTGATTTATCACAACAGGCCCATCTTCATCCATGATTTCCAAACGACTGATTTATCATCTTCATTGATTTCCACATCACAACATCCTCATCTTCATCCATGATTTCCAAATGACTGATTTATCACAACACCCTCATCTTCATCCATGATTTCCAAATGACTGATTTATCACAACAGGCCCATCTTCATCCATGATTTCCAAATGACTGATTTATCACAACACCCTCATCTTCATCCATGATTTCCAAATGACTGATTTATCACAACATCCTCATCTTCATCCATGATTTCCAAATGACTGATTTATCACAACAGGCCCATCTTCATCCATGATTTCCAAACGACTGATTTATCACAACATCCTCATCTTCATCCATGATTTCCAAATGACTGATTTATCACAACATCCTCATCTTCATCCATGATTTCCAAATGACTGATTTATCACAACAGCCCCATCTTCATCCATGATTTCCAAATGATTGATTTATCACAACAGGCCCATCTTCATCCATGATTTCCAAATGACTGATTTATCACAACATCCTCATCTTCATCCATGATTTCCAAACGACTGATTTATCACAACAGGCCCATCTTCATCCATGATTTCCAAATGACTGATTTATCACAACATCCTCATCTTCATCCATGATTTCCAAATGACTGATTTATCACAACAGGCCCATCTTCATCCATGATTTCCAAATGACTGATGTATCACAACATCCTCATCTTCATCCATGATTTCCAAATGACTGATTTATCACAACAGCCTCATCTTCATCCATGATTTCCAAACGACTGAATTATCACAACATCCTCATCTTCATCCATGATTTCCAAATGACTGATTTATCACAACATCCTCATCTTCATCCATGATTTCAAAACGACTGATTTTTAACACAACATCCTCATCTTCATCCATGATTTCCAAACGACTGATTTATCACAACATCCTCATCTTCATCCATGATTTCCAAACGACTGATTTCCAAACGACTGATTTATCACAGAAGTCAACAACAATTCCTAAACACCAGGAGTTTATATAGCAGCAAACATCGTGAATTCTAAACAAACCACTGTTGGAGAAATGCTCCGTCTGGGCGACTTTCTACAGAACTATTTACAATTCATCAAATGCTAATGTTCACACAGGAACTACATCTACATCATCATGATCATCATCATCATCGTCGTCGTCATTGTGACACTGAACTGAATTGATTATGCCATCCTTGCGCACATCTATTCATCTGAAACAACTGATACCATCTTTGCGTACATCTATCCATCGAAACTGAACTCGTACGTAACAATGATATTATGAGTTTACGACGACAACTTGGAGATTTGTTTCTTTCCGCAACTAATGAAATGCCTTGTTGCTTTTACTGGAAACCAGAAGCTGAACTCTGTGACTCAAATAATTGTGCAAGGCCCACATTAATGATGGCAAGTGTCTGGAATGATCAGTGTGATGTTTTAAATCATCTCTTTATATTTGTTTAGAAAATCTTATTTGATGTATTCTTTATTATTAAGCATCTTAGTTAAGAAGAGCCTTTATTCCAGCGGATGTTGAAGTTTTCTCATATAAGACTTTTATTTTGACAGTGCCATTAGTTTACATCACTTCCTGTTTAAATCCATGCGATCTTTTTGGCTCTTCCCGCAAGCATAACAAACCCGTTGTGAGATGTTCTGAACTTAATCCACCGTCATCCACTATCATCATCATAGAGGCAATGCTGTAAGTTTATCCAGCTAACTTTAAGCATGACGAAGGAATAATAAAATGTGTGTTTGTTATTGGGTTACGATAGTTCGGAGAGGTTTATATATTTAAAGTTATATGTTGAAGTGTAATTATATGCTCACAATAAGATGAAGCTGTATTGATACCTGCATATAGGAACATATTTGAAGTTACATATTTAATGTATTTTGTAATGTTTGTTGCAGTTTTCACCAAAAGTTAATGAAGAAGTGTGGAAGTAAATGGTGAATCTTACGACGACTCTGTCTTCATTCAACAAGGTTTAACTTGGTGTTTAGTCGGTAGTTTGACACACTGAACGAGAACACTACAATCAGAGAAGGGGATATTTCTCTGTATATTCTTCTAAAGTTTTGATTGAAAGATGATCACAAAGGTTTTTGACTGTATCGGGTTATTGTTGCTTATGTTTTGATGCGGATGGTTCTAATTTAGAGTGCCTATCGATCCAGATATACAGGGACAAAAGAAATCGAGTATCCGATGTGTTGCTTTGGTTATTATTATTCCTTTACACGCAATTATTTTTTTTTCTACATCACTCTGATATAGCCAATGGGTTTTAATATATTATTCAGTATAATCAGTGTGGTTTACAATAAGTTTTGAACTTATACTAGATCATCATATATCCTTCACATTTATATGTGGAAGTATCGTATTTAAACTTTCACATACCTTTATGAGCACCATTAAACTTTTTTTCATGGTTTCAGTTACAGGTCGAAAATTGATAATAGAGACATCCCTGAGAATGATTTTATTATTGTGATCCCTGAGATTGATTTTATTATTGTGATCCCTGAGATTGATTTTATTATTGTGATCCCTGAGATTGATTTTATTATTGTGATCCCCGAGATTGATTTTATTATTGTGATCCCTGAGATTGATTTTATTATTGTGATCCCTGAGATTGATTTTATTATTGTGATCCCTGAGATTGATTTTATTATTGTGATCCCTGAGATTGATTTTATTATTGTGATCCCTGAGATTGATGTAATGTTTTTAACTTTTGAGTTTGATTCATTGATCCTGAAAATTGATTCTATTGACTCACATGATTGATTTTATGTGATGCCTTTTAAGGTTTGATGAAGATGATACTATTATACCATGGTTGTTCATCTTTACAGATGAAGAGAAGGGATATGTGATAGAAATACAGACATTCAGATACAGGAAACCCATCTAGCTTCCCCATCTGCAGCATTTCTCATTGCATTCAGGAGTGCGCAGGCGTACACAGGCCCAAGGTCAGGCTGACCTGAGTTCACGAAACTTACTCGCCCCCACCGCTCCTGAATGCTGGAGTCAGCATCTTCTTGCAGAAAGCACATGATGTCCCACGTCCCTTTTCTTGTAAAAACTTTGTTAACACCCACTGATCTGAACTGTATAAAAACCCCGAACAAACTGCCATTAAACTCGTGACTGGTTGATGCATGATCTCCGTGTCGTGTTTCTTTCCATGTCACCTCTGGGGCCCCGGAAAACTTCGTCTCGAGACAGAAAGGAACAGAGTCCTTCCATCACACAGTATCTTCCATTTCGTCTATTTACCTTTCTCTTTTTTTGGTCATACATAGGACGTCAAACCTGGTAATATGTCGGTAATTACAATCCACTGACAACTTTTTGTGTATAATGGAGTCCCTAAAAAAGAAAAGACAAAAAAAAACATGCCGCAACTCACGGCAGTTAATTCGCCCCATTTGTCGCCTCTTACGAACAGCAAGGGGGTGCTAGGGACCTATTCTACCCCGGGTCCCCACGGGGACAGATGATGGGAGATAGATGGAGCATAGTAAAAATAAAAAACAGACTCTGGATAAAACATTTCTACAACGACTAAAACATGTCTAGGAATTTGCTGCCAAGACCATTAAAATACTGTAATTTTTGGGCAAAATTGCCTCAAACGTTTTACTTTCTTTGCCAGTTTTAAATTTTTTAGAATTAAATTCTTATTTTCCCCTCCTCCTCCTCCTCTTCCTCCACCACCACCACCACCACAATTCTCATGTTTTTATTTCTATACAATGATAATTTTGGTTATTGGTCTGTCAACATACTGTAAAATACAGTAAATTTTGGGCAAAATTGCCTCAAACATTGTACTTTCTTTGCCAGTTTTTAATTTTTTGTATTAAATTGTAATTTTCTCCTCCTCCTCCTCCTCCTCCTCCTCCTCCACCACCACCACCACAATTCTCATGTTTTTATTTTTATACAATGATAATTTTGGTTATTGGTCTGTCAACATACTGTAAAATACAGTAAATTTTGGGCAAAATTGCCTCAAACATTGTACTTTCTTTGCCAGTTTTAATTTTTTAGTATTAAATTGTAATTTTTCCCTCCTCCTCCTCCTCCTCCTCCTCCTCCACCACCACCACCACCACAATTCTTATGTTTTTTTTTTACACAATGATAATTTTGGATATTGGTCTGTCAACAAATTCCAATTCATATTAGAGTCCCTAAATCTTTTAAAGACAAAAACAGTCACTTACCTTTGATTACTTGAAAGTTTTCTTATAAATACCTGTGTAGGAGAAATTTTGGTTAAAGTAGTTTGACTCTCGTCATGTTTTAATTTTTCAGTATCATCTATTTCGTCTATTTACCTTTCTCTTTTTTTGGTCATACATAGGACGTCAAACCTGGTAATATGTCGGTAATTACAATCCACTGACAACTTTTTGTGTATAATGGAGTCCCTAAAAAAGAAGAAGACAAAAAAAAAACAAGCCGCAACTCACGGCAGTTAATTCGCCCCATTTGTCGCCTCTTACGAACAGCAAGGGGGTGCTAGGGACCTATTCTACCCCGGGTCCCCACGGGGACAGATGATGGGAGATAGATGGAGCATAGTAAAAATAAAAAACAGACACTGGATAAAGCATTTCTACAACGACTAAAACATGTCTAGGAATTTGCTGCCAAGACCAATAAAATACTGTAATTTTTGGGCAAAATTTCCTCAAACGTTTTACTTTCTTTGCCAGTTTTTAATTTTTTAGTATTAAATTGTAATTTTCCCCTCCTCCTCCTCCACCACCACCACCACCACAATTCTCATGTTTTTATTTTTATACAATGATAATTTTGGTTATTGGTCTGTCAACATACTGTAAAATACAGTAAATTTTGGGCAAAATTGCCTCAAACGTTTTACTTTCTTTGCCAGTTTTTAATTTTTTTTGTATTAAATTGTAATTTTCCCCTCCTCCTCCTCCTCCTCCTCCTCCTCCTCCACCACCACCACCAACACCACCTCCACCACAATTCTCATGGATTTTTTTTATACAATGATAATTTTGGATATTGGTCTGTCAACAAATTCAAATTCATATTAGAGTCCCTAAATCTTTTAAAGACAAAAACAGTCACTTACCTTTGATTACTTGAAAGTTTTCTTATAAATACCTATGTAGAAGAAATTTTGGTTAAAGTAGTTTGACTCTCGTCATGTTTTTCATTTTTCAGTATCTTCCATTTCATCTATTTACCTTTCTCTTTTTTTGGTCATACATAGGACGTCAAACCTGGTAATATGTCGGTAATTACAATCCACTGACAACTTTTTGTGTATAATGGAGTCCCTAAAAAAGAAGACAAAAAAAACACGCCGCAACTCACGGCAGTTAATTCGCCCCATTTGTCGCCTCTTACGAACAGCAAGGGGGTGCTAGGGACCTATTCTACCCCGGGTCCCCACGGGGACAGATGAGGGGAGATAGATGGAACATAGTAAAAATAAAAAACAGACACTGGATAAAACATTTCTACAATGACTAAAACATGTCTAGGAATTTGCTGCCAAGACCATTAAAATACTGTAATTTTTGGGCAAAATTGCCTCAAACTTTTTACTTTCTTTGTCAGTTTTTAATTTTTTAGTATTAAATTGTAATTTTCCCCTCCTCCTCCTCCACCACCACCACCACCACAATTGTCATGTTTTTTTTTTATACAATGATAATTTTGGTTATTGGTCTGTCAACATACTGTAAAATACAGTAAAATTTGGGAAAAATTGCCTCAAACATTGTACTTTCTTTGCCAGTTTTTAATTTTTTTGTATTAAATTGTAATTTTCCCCTCCTCCTCCTCCTCCACCACCACCACCACCACAATTGCCATGTTTTTTTATACAATGATAATTTTGTTTATTGGTCTGTCAACATACTGTAAAATACAGTAAATTTTGGGCAAAATTGCCTCAAACGTTGTACTTTCTTTGCCAGTATTTAATTTTTTTGTATTAAATTGTAATTTTCCCCTCCTTATCCTCCTCCTCCACCACCACCACCACCACCACCACAATTGTCATGTTTTTTTTTATACAATGATAATTTGGGTTATTGGTCAGTCAACATACTGTAAAATACAGTAAATTTTGGGCAAAATTGCCTCAAACGTTTTACTTTCTTTGCCAGTTTTAATTTTTTTGTATTAAATTGTAATTTTCCCCTCCTCCTCCTCCTCCTCCTCCTCCACCACCACCACCACAATTGTCATGTTTTTTTATGCAATGATAATTTTGGTTATTGGTCTGTCAACATACTGTAAAATACAGTAAATTTTAGGCAAAATTGCCTCAAACGTTGTACTTTCTTTGCCAGTTTTTAATTTTTTTGTATAAAATTGTAATTTTCCCCTCCTCCTCCTCCTCCTCCACCACCACCACCACCACCACCACCACAATTGTCATGTTTTTTTTATACAATGATTGCGTTTTGGATATTGGTCTGTGACGGGAATATATAATAATATATTCCAGAGAAGACAGGAGAGGGCTTGAAGTCCAAATATTTACTAAGAGTTTCATGAATAACACATTACAGATATATCTGGGTGAACTAACTGCATTGCACAACAGCAACGTGTGACAAAACTCCCGTCGCAATGCGTTAGTTTTTCACACCCCTCCCTGGTGACCTGGTCTTATATATGCTCTTAAAAATGCAAATTAGTTGGGGCGTAGTTCCGTTTGCGTCTGGAGTTTTGGACGTAAGCCGTTCACTTCCTGTAATGGTGGACTGTCTTAATCCTCTGCACAGAGAAAAAGGCACTCGGGGTGATAACACAGGTCTATAAAAATATCCTATTGATTAAAGTCAAGTAACAAAAGAAATACACAATTATCACTCATTTATTTTTCTGTTTAATATTACACTTAATACTCAAATAATTATATCATAATACACCACATAATTAGAGAAAATAAAACTGTTGGGAGATACCTAAATTATCCTTCAATTCCCCTTTTGATCTCCTGTTTCAGGAGATCACCATCATCATCAGTTAATATTTATTGAGAAACGATTGGCCATTCGGACACCTCCGTAATTTGATCCTGCAGTAATATGGTTAAAGGTGTGTCATCTGGGCTAGTCTGATTCGGTATGAATGAACAGCACATATCTCCAAACGCCTTTTTCTGCTAATAAAAATTTTCAGATCGATCCTGGTTTTGAACTGCCATCAAAAATATGGGGCCAATTGTTCCCCTAGGCCCTCTACCGCATCCCAAGTCAAATTAGCAACCCATAGCACTCTTTAATGAATGTGATTTGTATGTAAATATTTTTTCTGGGTGACGAGAAAAAAAAAACGCTGACACTATAAAATATTGTTAACTCCGGCAACTGTCCAAACTTTCTACATAAGTAGAAAGATTTATCTAATCTAGACTATTCATTCCCCTTTTTATCCCTGAATGTATATTATTGTTCGTATTTATTTATTTTTCAAAGTTATCCACTTAACGATTTGATTATTTTCTATTGGTTTCATATGCCTCGATGCAACAATCAATCTAAAAGTTTAACCGAAACTGACCTAAAAGGTTATGGCATGTTAAGGACTGCTCACGAATACCATCACGGTGGAATTTTACTGTTTTAATGTTGTCCTGGCTTCCCATTCCATCGACTTGGTGATAAACTAATTAATTTAATTATTCAAATCTTCTTCTTTTACTTTCGGCTGTTCCCAGTTTAGGGGTCGCCACAGCGAATCATCCTTTTCCACCTAACTCTGTCCTCAGTATCCTCTACTCTTGCACCAACTACCTTCAAGTCCTCTTTCAGCACATCCATACATCTCGTCTTTGGCCTTCCTCTTGACCTCTTGCCTGGCATCTCCATCTCCAACATCCTTCTACCAACATAACCACTATCCCTCCTCTGCACATGTCCAAACCATCTCAACCTGGCCTCTCCGACTTTGTCTCCAAAACAACCAACCTGAGCTGTCCCTCTGATGTGCTCATTCCTAATCTTGTCCATCCTAGTCACTCCTAAACTGAACCTCAACATCCTCATCTCTGCTACTTCCATCTCTGCCTCTTGTCTCTTCTTTACTGCAACAGTCTCCAACCCATACATCATAGCTGGTCTCACTACTGTTCTGTACACCTTTCCTTTGACTCTCGCTGAAACTCTCAACCTGCCTGCACTCGTCTCTTCACCTCTTTTCCACACTCCCCGTCACACTGGACTGTTGACCCCAAATAACTAAACTCCTGCACCTTCTTGACCTCAGCCCCCTGTAACCTCACTGTTCTATTTCCCTCTCTCTTGTTCAAACACATGTATTCTGTCTTACTGCGACTGACTTTCATTCCTCTTCTTTCTAGAGCTGACCTCCAACATTCCAGGTTTTCCTCCACCTGCTCTCTGCTCTCACTACA
>SRMA01026299.1:0-24568 GCA_007224835.1 Danionella cerebrum | reverse complement strand
ATATATATATATATAAAGTGGGGTAAAATTGTGGGGTAAAAAAGCCTGAGCTGTCAAAGGACACCCAAAACACAATGATAGACATGCACCACGCTGGGAAGACTGGGAATCTGCAATAGGTAAACAGCTTGGTGTGAAGAAATCAACTGTGGGAGCAATTATTAGAAAATCTGATCATCTCCCTCGATCTGGGGCTCCACACAAGATCTCACCCCGTGGGGTCAAAATGATCACAAGAACCGTGAGCAAAAATCCCACAACCACACGGGGGGGGGACCTAGTGAACGACCTGCAGAGAGCTGGGACCAGAGTAACAAAGGCTACCATCAGTAACACACTACGCCACCAGGGACTCAAATCCTGCAGTGCCAGACGTGTTCCCCTGCTTAAACCAGTACATGTCAAGGCCCGTCGGAAGTTTGCTGGAGAGCTTTTCGATGATCCAGAAGATCACTGGGAGAATATCATATGGTCACATGAAACCAAAAAGAACTTTTTGGTAACAACTCTACTCGTCATGTTTGGAGGAGAAAGAATGCTGAGTTGCATCCAAAGAACACCATACCTACTGTGAAGCATGGAGGAGAAAACATCATGATAGGGGCTGTTTATGTGCTAAGGGACCAGGACGACTGATCCGTGTAAAGGAAAGAATGAATGGGGCCATGTATTGTCAAATTTTGAGTGAAAACCTCCTTCCATCAGCAAAGGCATTGAAGATGAAACGTGGCTGGGTCTTTCAGCATGACAATGATCCCAAACATACCGCCTGGGTAACGAAGGAGTGGCTTCGGAAGAAGCATTTCAAGGTTTTGGAGTGGCCTAGCAAGTCTCCAGATCTCAACCTCATCGAAAATCTTTGGAGGGAGTTGAAAGTCTGTGTTGCCCAGCGACAGCCCCAGAACATCACTGGTCTAGAGGAGATCTGTGTGGAGGAATGGGCCAAAATACCAGCAACAGTGAGAAAACCTTGTGAAGACTTACAGAAAACCTTTGATCTCTGTCATTGCCAACAATATATATAACAAAGTACTGAGATGAACTTTTGTTATTGACCAAATACTTATTTTCCACTTTTTATTAATCATTAATAAGGGAATTTAAAAACACGTACAGTCCCTGGCGTTCACAAGTTTAGCACCAGGATTTGATAACATTGAAAGCATACCAGATTTCAATCTCTGCACATCACTCCATACTTAAATCAATTATTGTAAGCTGCAGCTGATTATTTGTTGTTGACATTATAGTTGATACATAAAGTGCACTTTAAAATGTTATAAATTATTCAATGAGAACCGCTGCTAGTTTATGCTTTCCATTGGGCTTTGTGAAGTTTGAAGACGTTAAAAAGAATGTAAAATGTAAAAAAAAAACTATCCACTGTTGTAGAAAAAATATACTTTCTTAATTGATAATGAACACTGAAGACCGTTTGAGTTAGAACACAGCAAAGGCAGCTATTTATTTATCAAGATAAGCAGTCTCAACGCATTTCCTACACACGTGACTCTAACGTGGAAGAAGAACGTGGTTTAACGCATATTAAAAGCCTATTAAAAAATATAAACGAACGCCAGAAGAGAAAAGAGGAAAAAGAAATAAAAGAATAGAGATAGAAAAGAAAGAGAAAGAAAGAAAAGGGAGAAACAAAGAGACCGACCTCAGAGAGTGATCAGGCCCCAAGACCAGGAAGAAAGAGAGCGACAAAGAGAGGCGCATGTGCTTTTCTAACTTCCTCCTGCTCAAGGGCGGGACTAAGTATGACGTATGCTCTAAAAAGTTTCTCAAATTACATTTCTCAATATAACCACTAGATGGAGACATTACATAAGAAAATTTTTATCACATTCCCTCCTTTTGTCACAAGACAACAAAAATAATTTTCCAAAAGTAAGATATCTAATACTGTAAATAAAAATCCGGTTAAGCAATGTATGACTATTTTTTCAATATTGTACCCAAAATTTGTTTTCTACAATATTTTCATTAATTACTTTACTCAACGTTCTTCTTCCATTATAAAATGTTAAAACACTTCTAATAATAAACAAGCAAAATTATTAAAATTCTAATTCACTTCTCATAATAAACAAGCAAATTATAGCACACTAAAATCAAACGCAAACATGTATTATCTAACATTCTAATTAGCATTACGTGCATTACCTAAATATCCTAAAAAACAACACATTCTTCCTTTTCCCACAACGGTATCGAAAGGTCAGGTACCTGTCATTGAGGAAAGTTTTCCCCTTTCTAATTGAAACTAGCCGAGAAATCTATTTATAAATTTGTCAAGATACAGACCTTCAAACACCGTCCTGGAGTATATGAAGCCAAACATCTCCCCGTCGTTTTGTTTGACCAGAAGTAAAAGACTTTCATACCTTTAACTAATATCTATGCCGTTTGCTGTGTGTACAATGTGTTCAACAATGAAATACAAAACATAACATTTATTGCAATGTATTATTGTCCTCGTATTCGTCACAGTCTTTCTGTTTCCAATTGTCCCAAATTGTCCCAAATTTCCTTTGTTGTTTCCAGTCGTCCTAAAGTTCCTCTGAGGTTTCCAGTTGTCCCAAAGTTCCTCTGAGGTTTCCAGTTGTCCCAAAGTTCCTCTGAGGTTTCCCTTTCCCAAAGTTCCTCTGATGTCTCCCTTTCCCAAAGTTCCTCTGATGTCTCCAGTTTCCTGGACACACTAAAATGATTGATTACCAAAAGAACAATTTCTCAATTCGGAATGTTTTCTAGATCATTAAATACTGCATACCATTCCTCATCCATCATTTTCACCATTTTATATCCTTCCATTGTGATGACCAAAGTGACAGCCTTTTTGCAACAAAGTCGAGATGCATCACAAAAGACAAGGCAGGCAGATGATGATCAGCAAGATCATAAATATCACCAGGGCAATCGTTTACATCATCCAATGGAACCATCCACTTCCCAGGTTTAAGAACCATGAAAACCATGAATTATCTACTACTGTATTACTATAGAATTTTTCATGTGTTGTATTATGTTTGATATATTCTTAGATTCGTCTGGGATATTGAAACAGCAAGAAATACATAATAATTTATGAACTCCTCCCTTTTTTCTGCTGTAAGAATATCCAAAGCCAGTCTATTTTGAATAACGCATCTCTAATGTTTCTCATTTCATTATTGATAAATCGTAACGCAACTTCAGTATCATTAGCTAAGGATAACATACTGTAAGTTAACCCATTGATTTTATTCAACGCCACCGTCGTACCACCTCCTAGAAACAAAGACCATCCTATGTTCGCTGCCGGTGACGTCCATGGATCTGATAAAACATACCCATTAAATCTTGGTATTCTATTTATGTCTTTTTGCACGTGAGTTTTCAATTGAACCATCCTGTATTAGAACTGATGTACCCGTCGAGAGTAAGGCAGCATAACAACACCCTCTCCATTTCTGAGGAAGTTGATGATATGCTCTCATACCATATACCCATACTGCAGCCAGTAGTTTGAATCTAATTTTGAAAATGGATAATAGAAATCAACAGTTATTCAATTTTTATCTAGAATTGAACATTGTTCTTCTTTAAGGTTATTTTCATGTTGCATTGTAATAACCCTACGTCATATTTTCCCTCCTTTGAACATATGCACACTTCTGCTTTTGTTGTTGATACTTCAAAACTTAGTTTTGAATACATAGGTTTATCAGTAGAACAATTAGTTTGAATGTTGTCTAAACTCACTTTATTTTCAAATGCTTCTCCCAAATAACGTTATAATAGCCATAGCTTTGAGAATTTTACATTGATTTTGTTTTACTAGATCAATAGTAATTTGCTCTGTCTGCCATTCCTGATTCATCTGCAAACATATCCAACAACTTCAGTTAAGATTTAAACTTTCATGTTGAAGTAATCATAATGTACAAGCATGATTTCTCTCACATCTTATTATAACCTGTTTTGCATCTTTTGATAATTTAGTAATTTTCATAACTTCCACTCTATTTGTTATATCCAAATCACTAATAATTTGATCAGGGTTTGGAATTAAATCTATTATTTGTTTTAACGCTGGGGAAGGAATTTGTTGAATCACTTCAACATCAACTACCATCTCGTATGAATCTGATGTGATTTGTTCTGTCACACACCAGAATTTACCCGCATCTGCCTTAGTTACTCCTGTCAAGAGTAAAAGTGACCAAGCTTCCATTTTTGTTCCATGAACATCCCCTGGTCTATGAATAACCAGTAAATGAGAAATACTCACAAGGATGTTTGCAGAGGTAATAAATCCAAGGCCATAGGTTACCTTCGTTGATGTATCTGGTAACACATTCTACCTTTCCTTCAGATTCCTCTTGCAGGTGACTCTCTTGCAGATGTCGATCGCTCAAGTCCACCTCCCTTATGAACCACAAAAACAAAAACTGATCCAGGTCAACTTAAACTCCATTATTGGTTATCGATACCTATGTTCCTTTAGCAGGCTCCTTCATCAAACTGCTTCAACAGACTCCTTCACTAGACTCCTGCAGCAGGCTCCGGAACCTTTCTGCAGTGACTAGCATGCACCCAAGTAGCTCTTTCTGCTACTTTCACTGCTGTCGGTGTTGTAAGAAGAATTTGGAAGGGACCTTGCCAGCGTTTAGATTGCCAGTTTTTTCTTCTAAAATCCTTCACCACCACCCAGTCTCCAGGTTTCAGGTCGTGAAGGTCCACTTGTGTCAGTTACTGTTCTGTACAGAGAATTCAGAACAAAAGACAAGTTTTACACAATTCACAAGCATTTCATCTTCACATTCGCTAGTCAATGTTCTCGGAGGACCTGAATGTCCAATGCCAGTATTAGCTGGTCTCATCATAATTTCAAAAGGACTCAATCGTGCTCGACCCCAGATTCTCGTTCTCATATGTAAGAGTACGAGAGGGAGAGCTTTTACCCATGTGAGTCCTGTTTCCTCAAAACACTTCGCTAGCTTGTTCTTGAGAGTTCCATTCTCTCTTTCTACTGCACATGTACTAGCAGGATGATGAGCACAGTGATGTTTCAGATCAATACTCACCAACCATTCGAAGTGCATTGTTCACAAATGGAGTAGCATTATCACTGGAAATCCGGTTTGGTATTCCCCATCTAGGAATCACCTCAGCAAACAACGATTTTGCCACTGCACTTACATTCTGTTTAGCTGTAGGGAATGCTTCAACTCATTTTGAAAACATATCCTAAACAATTACTAAACAATATTTCTTTCCTTCACTTGGTGTTAACTCAATGAAATCCATTTGCAAATGCTCAAAAGGTCTGTTTGGTTGTGGGTGAGCAGCTTGCATCATCTTAACACCTCTCCCAACATTATTTGTAGCACAAATAACGCATCTTTCACAAAAGTTCTGAGAGTATATTACAAAACCTTTCTCATACCAGTGTTGTCTCAAACTGTCTATCATTGCATTTTTTGAGGCGTGATCTTTCCCATGTACTATCTTAGCTTAGTATGGAAACAATCTTTTAGGCAAACATGGTTTTCCATTTGGCCCAGTCCAGATGCCCTCTATCAATGTACAACCATGTTTCCTCCATACCTCTTTCTCTTCATGAGGAACTACAGATTGTAATCCTGCAATGTCTACTGTAGGAGTACACACCTTAGTCATGATGGGAACAGACATCACCTTTCTTGCTGCACTCTTTACTGCTGCATCTGCTCTAGCATTACCCTGTGAAAAAATCTTCTGCACCAGAATGAGCTTCACATTTACATACAGACACTTCCTTGGGTAACAGAATAGCATCCAACAAGTTAGAAATTAGCATATGATGTGGAATAGGTTTTCCTGATGATGTAAGGAAACCTCTATGCTTCCATAAAGTTCCAAAATCATGAACAACTCCAAACACATATCGACTATCAGTATAGATAGTTATACGTTTATCTTTAGCCAAGTTACAAGCTTCAGTCAAACCACCAAATTCAGCAGCTTGAGCAGAAAAATATGACTGAAGAGATGCAGCTAGTAATGTCTCATGTTGTGTAAATACCACATATCCTTCACAGTTCAACCCAGTCTCCCCACTTCTGTAAGCTGATCCATCCACAAAAATCACCATCTCAGGATTCTGTAGAGGTATTTCCTGCAGATCAACCCTAGGAGAACAAACTTCATTCCACCACATCAACACAGGAATGCGCTTCACCATCAAACTCTGTTGGCAAAAGAGTTGCAGGGTTAAGCACAGTACATCTTTTCAGTTATGTTAGGAATTTCCAACAAAACAGTATTATACCTCAACCATCTCGCCGCTGTCATATGAGCTGTTTTTTTGTTCTAATAACAGTTGCGAGACAGAATGTGGTACGAGCAGTGTCAACTCACCATACCCAACAATGTCTCGTGAGGCATTCACTGCTTTTTCAGCAACCGCGACGGAACGCAAGCATAATGGAAGTTCTGCAGCAACAGGATCCAATTTTGAGGAGAAATAAGCAACCGGTCGTAACTTACCTCCATGATCCTGCAATAACACAGATGTCATGCATCCATGTTTTTCCATTCACTGTTTGAACAAAGTGTTTGGTAGGATCAGAAAGATCAAGAGTTGATGTAAAAGCTCCTTTTAAGTCCTGAAATACAAGTTCTGCTGCTGGTGTCCAAGTAATAACACTGTTCGGCAACAAAACTTTTCCATGGATGATTTCACTTAGAGGAGCCTCTAAGCAAGAAAAATTTGGAATGAAAGTCCTGCAATAGGAACATATTCCTAGAAAAGACAAAAGTTGCTTCTTTGTCGTTGGTTTCATAATGTTCTCTATTGCCTCCATTCTACTCACCTCCAGTTGTTTTCTTTTGTTTTGAGATCAAATGACTCAAAAAAACTTTACTTCCTGTTGAACAATTCACTGCAATTTAGAAATACTTGCCTTGTGTACATCTTGTGCTAGATGTTTCAACAGTTTCACTGTGTCTTCTTCACATTGCTTCTCTGTTGTGCTTGCAATCAGACAGTCATCAATGTACTGTAAAAGTACTGATCCAGAACCTAACTCTAAACTGTCTAAACTATTTCTAAGATTGTTGAAGATTCACAGTATCCTTGACACAGGCTTTTCCTTCAAAAAGAAAAACAAACCCAAAATTGACCGTCAATATCCACACACACAAAAATAAAAAACATTGGCCAGATCCACCACAGAAAACCATTCACACTCAGAAAGGATAGAAGAAATCAAAGATTGAATATTTGGTATATTCAATGTTCTCGATATTACCGCATCGTTTACAGCTCTTAAGTCTTGCACAAATCTCCATCGTTCAGGTTCTCCCAGTGCCTGAAAATATAAGTTCTCACAGGAGAATTATTTGCATTGTATAATTACAATATCACATTTAAAACTCATCAAATTAATTTTCTTTTATACAGTAATATTGCTCAGAGTTTCTCTCATCATTAAATACTTGTTCAACATCTGTATTAGTCAAATCTATTGTCTTCCTCATGAGCATTCAAGTTACTGCTTCTTCATCTCGTCATAAAACCCCCACTATCTCCTCTAGCACTCACTTTGGAACTTTTATTGCTAGGGGAAGGGTTTTCCTTTGTTATATCAGCCATTTTGAAATTTGGAAAGAAAAGCAGGAAGAGGACCATGTGGTCTTCTTGAATAGCTTCTTCATTTTGTATGGTTTTAAGAGTTTTTTTTATCACGAAAATCAAGCTTTTCACTTTTAAAAGTATATTAAGTCAAAGACTCTTCTCATTATTACGTTGCATAAGTTTCATGTTCAGATAGTTTAGTTACTTTTAGAGCGCTTTTTTATTTTTGCTGTGCGACTTTGCTGTGCTCCAATCCCATCTCTTTCTCGGTGAACATTATCAAGTCTCTTAATATCTCAATAATATTTAATCACACGCACCCTCACCACAAATTATTTCACTCAGAGAAATAATCTATGTCGCATGAACTCTTTTCACGCATAAAGACAATATCAAACGTAACCTCGCGGAGAACTCTCTCTAGAGTTACACTCCTATTACGTTGACCAGCGATTGATTACGTGCTACTCAAATTATCACTAGAAGATAACGCAATGTTTGTTCGTCTCTTAAAGTAATAATCCGTACGCAGAGTAACATATAATTAACCCTTTATTCCGGAATACACATCACACACACATGGACCATGCTTTACTCCAAAAAACTTATGCGTGAGAAAAAATCAATAACTGAGATATTAGAATTTTACTCGCCTTTGAATCCAACGCTGAACAGATGTATGCTGATCGGCCAAATCAGACTTCTCCTCTGTCCAGAAACAGGAATTCCATTCATGCACGTGACTGCTCACGTCGCATCAGACGAGATCCTCATTCATTCGACCCCAAAAAAGTGTTTGGTTTGAAGTCTCCAGGGACGCCAAATTGTTGTAGAAAAATATACTTTCTTAATTGATAATGAACACTGAAGACCGTTTGAGTTAGAACACAGCAAAGGCGGCTATTTATTTATCAAGATAAGCAGTCTCAATGCATTTCCTACACACGTGACTCTAACGTGGAAGAAGAACGTGGTTTAACGCATATTAAAAGCCTATTAAAAATATAAACGAACGCCAGAAGAGAAAAGAGGAAAAAGAAATAAAAGAAATATAAAAGAAGAGAAAGAGAGAGAAAGAAAGAAAAAGAGAGACTCCTGAGGGAGTCACACACATGCTCCTCACATGGTGGGTAAGAGAGAGAGAGAGACAAAGAGAGGCGCATGTGCTTTTCTAACTTCCTCCTGCTCAAGGGCGGGACTAAGTATGACGTATGCTCTAAAAAAAAAGTTTCTCAAATTACATTCCTCAATATAACCACTAGATGGAGACATTACATAGGAAAATTTCTATCACATTCCCTCCTTTTGTCACAAGACAACAAAAATAATTTTCCAAAAGTAAGATATCTAATACTGTAAATAAATAACCGCCTTTGCTGTGTTCTAACTCAAACGGTCTTCAGTGTTCATTATCAATTAAGAAAGTATATTTTTTCTACAACACCACTATGGACTATTTTGATAAAAGAATGTATTATTATAAATAATTGAACTCATTTCACTAAAATCTGTCAAATGTAAGTTCTGCTTATCTTCCTGATGTTTAGGCACCTCAGAGTTAATAGGTGTGTCCTGTAGTCACATGTTCTGATGTAAAAGCATTCTTAACAGTCCTCTGCTGCAAGCACTGGTTGACTCTGCAGAGCAGAACTTTCTTCAACATTAGAATGGATCCTCGTTATCATCAAGCTGAGAATTCAGTGATGCTACAGCCTCAACCTCAGCCACCCATCTACCCTCTTTCTTACCCAAACCAGGCAGTCCCGCAAGCTGTGGTCACTGTGCAGCCAGCAGTCAGGGTGACCACGGCTCCTTTACCGGATTATCTGTGTTACTCCATCTTCACCATGATCTGCTGCTGTCTTCCTCTGGGACTTGCAGCTCTCATTTTTTCCATCTCTGTGAGTACATGTGTTCTTTTCATTGATGAATACTTTACTTCAATCTGCGAACAAAATTTCCATAAAACTTCTTTTTCCCAAAATGTTTAAGCTTGTGGCAAACAGATTCGTTTGAGCTTATTTGTAACAGATTTATGAAATAGCAGACTGAATAAAATGGGCAAATACGTGCAATTATTTAATCTGTGTGAGACAGATTTATTTTATTTTTACATAAATGGCTGCCGCTGGACATATGGCTGCCCTAAGCAGAATTTTGCCCCCAAATGTAGTATAGGGGCCATAGAGCATTTTGAAATATAAAAGTTAAATAAAGAAAAGGTAGTACTGTATTTGGAAGTATTTTATAATATCATTATTTTCATATGATTTTGTTACTGCTGTTGCATGGTGACTTTGTGGTTGAAAGTAGTCAAAAATCTGTTTCCCATTACTACCAAATCTTAGCGTTGGGTGGTAATGTCTATTTATTTTTGATAAAATTATAGTGGCTTCAGCATTTTTACTACCAATAAGAAGCCAAAAACAAAAGATAAAAAAAAAACTCTTTCCACGGAATTTGATTGATGAATATCGCTGCTGTTAGACGTTCATATTCACTGTGGTATTTGTACAGCCCCCACTACTATGGGAGTTAAGCAAACAATACATGTTCATTCCACACAGAGGAACTGTACACACAGGAGATGTGTGGTTTCTGAGTGGAACTGATGGTTGACTCAAAAAAAACAAAAAAATCTACTTGATTATTCATCCGAAGTTTCTTATATCATTCGTCCTCCAAAGGAATCAGTGTGGTTTACGAACTTATACTAATCATCATATATATATTTCACATTTATATGTGAAAGTATCATATTTTAACTTTCACATACCTTTATGAGCACCATTAAAAGTTTTTTCATGGTTTCAATTACAGGTAAAAAATTGATGATAAAGATAACCCCGAGATTGATTTTATTATGTACTGATCCCTGAGATGTTTTTAGCTCTTGAGTTTGATTCATTGGTCCTGAAGATTGATTTTATTCACTCACATGATTGATTTTATGTGTTGCCTTTTGAAGTTTGATGAGGACGATATTATTATACCATGGTTGTTCATCTTTACAGATGAAGAGAAGGGATATGTGATAGAAATACAGATATTCAGATACAGGAAACCCAATAACCAGTGTATTATTTGTGACTTGAATCTGAATCAGTTTTCCATAAAACGTTAAGAAGAAACAAATCACTCTGTTGAAGTTGTCTTAAAAGTATTAGTATTTTTACACTCTAAAATGATTCATTGGTCTCCCATTAAGTTAGAGAGTACACTTAATAACACAACTATTTTATTAATATTGTTTTTATTTGTTTAACTTTCCTCAGTAATGTTTTCTGTGTTTATTCATTTTGAAATCCTCATAAAAAGTGAATAGTTTCGATTAAAATAGCACTAGGACATGCCCACCACCAGACACGCTGCGCACACATTGAGTCAACAAAAGGGCTCGGAAACAATAAAAGGATATTTGCTGCTAAGAACACAAGTCAATTTTGCCGTGCATCTACACGCCTGAGGAACAGAATACTGCAGCTGCATCTGTGTTTCAGGCAGTCAATCATAGCGGTGGTACTCCTGGTTCTCACGTGTTTCGTTGTCGTTTAGTGATAGAATATTTCAGTGTATTCTCTGAGCTCCATCAAAGTGTGTTATTTTGATTGTGTGCTAATTAATCTGAATTTATCAGCTCCTTCGCTTCAGTGCCTGCTTCAAGTGTTGCTTTAATCCTGAGATCTTCGTATACTTCACCATTGTTCAAATTCACACGTGTTCTTCATAAATGTTAACAGACAGAAAAATTCTGACCATTCTGGCGCTACACAAAAAATAAATATCCACCAAGGCAGATGTTGTTACTAATGTTTTACAAGTCCATGTTTTTAATAATGTTTTTCATATTGAAAATAAAGGCCTTTTTTTCCTTCAGAAATCTGTGACTTAAGATCTTGGCAATTAAATCCTGGATTTTAAATTTAATCCTGGATTTAAAAATTTATATGTGAATCCCCTTCACTTACATGGTGTTATGGATTTTTTACGTGCTAAACAATAGCGTCTCATTAGTTATGCTACCATCTGTTACAGTACCGCCCATGGAGGAATAGATAAGTAGGTGAGAAGGCGCTCTCTGGATCAGTCTCTTGCCCTGTTCTCTCTCTGTCTCTCCCTCTCTCTTTCTCTCTCTTTCTTTCTTTCTCTCTCTCTCTGCTCTCCGCGCTCGGCTCGTTTGGATCTCGCTAATACCTTGTTCTTCTTCCATGCTAATACCACGCGTGTAAGAATGCCTTGATACTGCTTAATATCTTTACAATAAATAGCCGCATTTGCTGTTTTCCCTCTCCAGTGTTTATTATCAATAGAGAAGGTATTTTTTTACCATAACAATGACAATAAACATGATTCTGATTCCAAAAAATGTTGGTTTTGATAAGAGCTGAAGTAGATAAAAAGTGATCTGATTAGGGCTGCCCTCATTTGGTCGATTTATCAATAGTCGACTAGAACAGGCTTAAGGCCTCTACACATCGACCCAAATATTAAACGAACGCTGTTTGAAAATATATTCAGGTGGGTTTTTAAAGTAAGTACATTTAAGAAATTAAATAAATGTAGTAAGACTGTTAGAAAAAATGAACGACTAATGATCGATAATAGGAAAATCTTTAGTCGAGGGCAGCCCTGCATCTGATAGCTTTTTACAAGTTTAATTTGCTGGCTTTTAACAGCCACAAACAACACAAAAGCAAAATTTGCCCAATTGTTTTTGAATAATTTCAAAGTATTTTCTTAAAATATGTGTAAAAGGAGATTGTCACCAAAAATCATTCAATTTGGTGAAGCAGAGAAAACGATGTGGCCAAATTTACTCAGTCACCCTGAAGTGAAGAACTTATAAGGGTTAGAATTTAGTTTTTTTTTACATATGTTATTTTTTTTGTCTTCCTGCAAAGAAAGGCAAGACAAATTTACTTCTACATAAATTATAATTGAATAAAACAATAGTCCATTCGTTGTACAATTTTAACTACTTCCCCATATTGAATTATATTAAACATTTTTGATCATGTGTTTTTACAGACTCAAAATGCCAACTTCTCAGGACTGCAAGACCTGGCAGAGAAGAACTCCAAAACTGCACGCACCCTCAACCATGTCGCCCTTGGTCTTGGCCTTGCTTTTTTAATATTGGTCATCACAATTTACGTTGTGTTGAATCTAATGGTACAAAGTCATCTAAATTAATATCCATAAATGATCTGTTTTCATGAAAGATGTAGACAAATATTACAGATCAATTTATTGGAAACTTAAAAGAGTAAAAAAAAAATCCAAATATATTCAAATGTCCAGAATTTAAGGTTGCTTTCAGCATTGAAATGCCTTTTTATATTCTCTGTGCATATCTTATAAATCTCTTCCTTGTACCAGCTCAAATAAAAAATTCCATATCTTTCCTAACTGTTTCTTTTGTATTGACATTTGATCTTTTTTTTCGCTCATCAATCCATTTTCTGACAGGAAGAAATGGGAGGAGCTTTACTTTGTTAAAGGGGCCATTTTATGCCATTTTTGAAAACAGTTTTGAAAACCCTCTGTACTAGCTCTACACTGTTAGTAACTTTCTAAATGTAATATTAAATGTCAAAACTGTCTTTGAACCACTTCATATATTTTCCCTCATGGGTAATGTAGTGCGTAATGGCCACCAGTAGCAAGTCAAATAGAACGGCATGAAGTTGTTCAAATGAGAATTCATTAATTTTCTATGTGTCACCGGGGCTGGAAAGGGACATAAATAAAGTACAAAGTGCATCGAAGAGTTCTGTGTAAGTCTCATCACTTCACCAGCGAATGAATCCACCGTAAACGTGTAGAGATAACAACACGCTTCATGCAGTTCAGTGCTGGTGTATGCTAACAACCTCTGGTGCTGTTTGTATGAGATAATGTTAAATAACAAAGTTTGGATCCATTTCATGGAATTATTGTAGGGGTTTGAAATGGGGAATGTGTTTATTCTTTCTAATGGTGTTTCATTGACATTATCAACCGATTTCAGGTGTTTTGTGCAATGCCGGGTTGGTTAGCATAACCGTTAATATTGCTGCTTCACCATTTATTAGGCAACAATGCTGACTGTAACGTTGGGTCTGTTAACAAATCTAAATTGGTGATTGGGACAATATCATCATCCATCCTGCTTGACATCGCCCATCCCTCATGCCCATTACATTATAATCGACAGAAAACCCACTTTCTCTGATTGTTCTTCTGCTGCTCTAACTTCCGATGAGATGAGCGGTACTAGCGATTAATCTGGTCCGTGGGTGGTGCTATGATCATAGAGACGTTTTCCGCTCACAAATAAGAAACACAGGATTACACAATAAAACTTGAGGCATGTTTTTGATGAGGGATAGACACTAAAATATGCCAGGAAAGTGTTTTTTGCATGAAATGACCCTATACCCCTAAATAGTTGGACACCTCTTAAATGAATCATTCACCTGTGATTGAATGCCTTTCAATTAGAATTGTGTTCCTAATCATGTGGATGAATGAACTGAAAACGAATGAACGTAGAGGGATGTACTTATTTATGCTGAGCACTGTAAATGTACACATTTAATTTCACTTCGTACACTTATATGTAGGAATTAGTTAAGTTTATACATCTCGTTTACATTCACAAAAACACAGGAGAGTGAAGTATGAAATATTAGGCTTCAGAAGAGCACCTGATCTATAACACAATCTCGAATAAATAAAAAAGAGCAAAGCGTTGCGTGATTTTGGTGGAATGCTAAACTTCAATAAGAAGCTGGATTCATTCTCTTTGGTCCGTTGAACATCTTTCATCCATTGTTCCTCAAATATTTGAGCAGTACATACACGTTCATTCTTGTAGAACACGGACCAGGCCCACGGCAATCAGGAGTATCGAATCCTCATGACCAGAACTCTAAAAGTCTTCTTTTATGTTTGATTCATCTTGTCTTTGTAAATTTTGTGTATTATTCTAAACATTAATCTCTCTTTTACACCATGATCTCAAAGAGAAACTGTAATTTCTTTTTATAAAATGTTTTTTTTTTTTTCTGGGGTGTTTCCAAAGTGTTTAATGAGCTCCATCTAGTGTCTGAAGAATGCTTTGAATGTCATATCAAGCAACTGTCACTAAAAATAAACAGTAAAATAAGCAGAAAAGTATTTTACTTTAATGTATTGTGCACATTCCCATACTAAGGTCAACAGTATTTACATAAATGCATGACATGATACATACAAAATCAAATCTGGTGTTTTTGATTATAGTTGGTATTTCTGCTATGTGCAAAACAGCATAAATATGTACTGAATATAAACTAAAATGACCATTTAGCAAACCAAACTATAGATTAAATTACCACTCATAGTTCACACTGGCAGTAAAATATTTTTAGAATGCTCTCAGAAATGTAAGTGGGAAAAAAAAAAATAAAAGTAAATCAAATCAATATTCGGTGTGACCAAAACAGCAGGTACACTTGGACAGTTTTAAAAAGAACTCTAATGACTCTGTCACATCTATCAGTCTCTTCATTGTAATCCCAGACTCACTTGATGTAGGTCGTTCTTTATTTTTAACATAGTTTTTAATGACAGCTGCATGTTTGTAGTTGTCCTGCTACGGAATATATTGGAACCAAACACGTCCAAGGAACCTTTCCCATGAAGACCACTTCATGGCCAGACTTCTCCAGTCAGTACATGGGTGTAATTGTACTCCACCAGCTTGTGTTCTGAGCTTATTATATTGCTGGACATTGTCAGTTTTCGAAGGGTCATTAGCATGATGTGTCTTGCATCTGCTGCACCAGTTTCTTTGGCCGTTTACTGCCTCCACGATCAAAGAAAGCCTGGTCTGTGTGCTTTTTTAAAAGAGCTTGAACAGCACACCTGTCATTCTCAACCTCGCCTTAGTGGCAAAGATATTAAGCCTCCTACACAGCTGTTTCTGTTTCAGTTCGTGACTTGGTTTTAACAGATGCGTAATCATTAGAATCTGTTTGGTAAATTTGGTTTAATACACCTGACAAAAAGGCAGAAGGATATTTAGATTTTTAATTTTTTTTTTGGTCACTTTGCATTTTATAAAATTACAAAAAATAAACAATCATTATTCCTGGAAACATTCTTCGTTTATGGCATTTTTTCACACAAAGTTCTGTAATATTATACGTTTTAATATTAACACGGTTTCTAATCGTATTTTCACTAAATGATCCCTGCACCCCGCTATATATTCCTGTAACTGCCCTCTTACCCAAAGGGGACATGTTTAAGAACACCTTATAAGAATGAAGTTCTTAGATTGGGAGAGGGTGTTGACAAAGAATGTGCATCAGCCCATTCAGTTTGTGGGTCTCTTCCAAATACTGAGCAAGGCCACGGAGGTCACCTATCGGCTGCAGGAATCGTTGTCTGTTTCCCTCCCAAAGAAGAATTTCTCTCACAGAGCATCCTGAAGTTGAAGTTGCCCCCTCCTCTACCGGAGCTAGAGATCGATTCCACCATCCCTGGCGTTGTGGAAATATTCTTGAGTACCTGGTGGAAGGGGTATGGTCCAAAAGAGCGTTCCTAAGTAACCCACACAGGCACCATTGATCCCTTCTGACAGCCACATTCCATCAGGAGTGTCCCACCATGCCCACTCCTCAAGGTCGGGCATGTTTGAGAACACCTGATGGGAATGAAACGCTTAGCTCTCTCTTCTGCTTATAAGATTGTCGTGTACAATATAGATTTTTTTTAAGTTCTGGGTGGGTACCCGGAGAACAAGACCTATGTCCCTACATCAATAAGGGATACGGTCCTGGGCACCCTGCATTCAGCTCTGGGCTCTGGCAGCAGGCATTCCATCTTTCTAATCAAGAACCAGTAAAGGTAGTCCAATATGGAACCTGATATCTTCCAGTACATCCAAAGTTGTTCAGTTTTTTTTTTTTTGCAGAATGAGCTGTGGGCCGGTTATTAACTCTGACATAAGTGTTGTCACCTTCGTGTTCCTGGAGTACAAGACCTATGTGTCTACGTCAATAAGAGAGAAGCTCCTGGGCACCCTGCATCCAGCTGTGGTAACAGGCATCCCATCTTACTGCTCAAGAACCAATAGCCCAGTATGGAAACTTGGGGGCAGGGTTAGTTGAAAGTTAGTTGCAGGCAGGTTAGTTGAAAACGTTACATATTGACCCGTACATCACTTCAACAAAACAAACTCATTTACAGTGTATACTACGTTTCCAATGTCTGCACCTGAAACTTCCTAAATAGCCTCAGTTGATTGCTGGTTTTAAGAGACTGAGAAGGTATGGGACTCTTGGGAGTCTCTATGGGAGCCTGTGGTTGAAACTCAGCATGCAATGGAAAATAACATACGATTCATGGATCCTAGGAGGGCAGAAACACCAGTCCTACAACTGGGAGATTGGGAGTGGCTGTCGACAAAGAATATGCGTCTGCATAGGGGTGGGCGATATCTCGATATTTAAAATATATAGAGATATTTTTTAAACTCGATATGAATTCTGGCATATCGTACATATCGATATAATGTCTATATTTAATTTTCGCCAATTTGCTTGTGTGCCTTCTCTGTGCTGCGCTCGTCCGCGCCTCCTTGCTTTTGTTCCCCCTCCCCTTGCCTGCCGTCTCAATCAACATGGCGGCGCCCGCAACCAGCCCGGAGGTTACAGAACTTGTTGCAAAAAAAGAACAGCTGGCTCCATTATATGGAAATACTTTGGTTTTAAGTCGTCAGACGAACAACAGACAGATGTCTACTGCCGTGAATGCCGTGAAAGTTTCTGCCAACCAAAGCGCAACTAATCTCCACAATTCTATAACGCGGAGTGTAGAATATGAAAGACAGAGTGCAAGGTGGTGTAGCATCACAGAGTCCGTGGCATTTCACATAGCGGTGGACATGGCACCCATATCCGTCGTTGAACAACGTGGCTTTAAACGTTTGCTAAAAACACTTGATCCCAGTCAGATACAGTTTACCGAGTCGGCATTACTTTTCGAGACAGGAACTCCCGCGACTGTACACTACAGAGAGAGCGCGGCTTGCTGCTGAATAGGAAAAGGTTACTTACAACAGAGGTCCTGCAAAGATGAGCTTGAGTTGTTTTATTTTTGAATGAAAAGAAGGCAATGTGTATTATTTTACAGTTAAATGATGATTTATGTTATCAGGGATTTTGTTTATATCCTAAATGTTACAGGAGCACTTTGTTCCTATGCACTGCCTGTTTTTTTTGTTGTTTTATTTTTGAATGAAAAGGCAATATGTATTTCTTTATTGTTTTATAATATGTATTCAAGGATTTCTGAAAGAAAATTTGCAGAAGCACCTCTGAGCTTCAATAAAAAATGACTTTGACATTTGTATTATTTTTTTTTTTGCAGTAGGGTTTTTGGGGGGGGGGGTGGTTATAAAACCTGTAAAGATATCGAGATATATATCGTATATCGAGATATAGCAAAATATATCGAGATATTTTTTTGCTTCATATCGCCCAGCCCTACGTCTGCATCTACCCTGTTAGAAGCTGAGTCCTTAATTCCTTAATGCCCACTCCTCGTGGTCGGACCGTCCATGTATCAGCAAAGGGGTGTTGGGAGCCACCACTGGATGGGTAGGGGCAGTGTCAGGGATTCTGCATCCCTAGAAAGACATATCAAGCAATCAAGATCCATACAACCAAACAATCAGAGACCGTCAACTATGAAAAGGATCATACATGCACCTTCTCAATTGTCAGATCTACGGTTCTCAGTACGGAATTCAATGTTAAGTACTGTTAAGTATGCTATGATACTATTGTACATTGAACATATTGTGTAAATAAACCTATAAATAGTTCCTTATACCTTGTCCCTTATACTGCCACTGTGACAGTATAAGGGGAACTAAAAATATTTAGATTAACCTCAATTACTTGCTTACAATATATAATGAGTACATTTACTATACTCTATAATTTGATCCATATTAGGTTCAAAAGATATCTTTATCTTATTGTTTGACTTCACTCCGCTGACCATCTGCACAGTATTGACGCCTGGCGGCCACCATACGTCACTACCCACCACATCAATAAAAAAATAAAATAATAATTTCTACAAGTAACATTTGTGAAATGACAATGAGTATCCGTATTTTTTGGGATTTCTAGCTTTTTTAGGGAATATCATATTAGACCACACGAGGTCACACTGGTGCGTGGTTCATCTTCCTTGAAGAAAAAACGAAGCCTCTACATAAGTTATAAATAACTTGTGGCAACTTTTAATGATGCATTAAAAATACACAGATATGTTTTGCTTAATAGCTATACGTTTTCTGTGCTTTTTTGGGAGTTGTAGCAGACACTACGCTCACGAGCTTCTGCACGATCACGCGAATCCACGCACGTAGTCACATCCGCTCGTCAAGGTCACGTGCTGCAGCGTGTGGAATTCCTCTCACATTTACAGTAACCTTACCAGGATGTGCTAAATATTAAACATTTGACAGCTGATATGTGAAAACTAAAAACATGTGATTCATCTTTACATTTTGTGTGATGGATTCAAATATTTGAACGTGGAAGATGAATAAAAACTCATACTACAGCGTTATTTTATTGCCATAATATGATGAAAACATTTCATAATATTTTACGCCTCCCATCAACGTTCCTTTAACCTTCGTGATGGATATACATCGCAGGCTCTTCTTTAAATTTATCCCACGGACCAGACGTGACGTCGTGTTGCCTAGGCGACCAGCTCAGGGGCACGTGTCTGGTATAAAAAGGTGGAGTGCTACGCGGAAACTGAGCAGAAGCCGCAGCAGCATCACTGAAGACGGTGAGTCCTGAGAAATAAAGATTATCACTACACTTTTCGCGACGAAACAACTATCGTAAACTCGTTTAGCATTAGACATCTGAAATCCAGCTTTCCTGGATTTATTTTTGGGTACATTTATGCTTGTGAGGAAATGGTTATGTAATTCCTCGAGTTCTGCATGAACGTTGAGAGGCGTGGTTCATTCATTAATGTTGTCCTACCCTTGTGCATATTTCTATTTGTTGTATCCTAAACGGTAAAAACGTTGTAAAAACTGTTATATTTTAGTGTTGAAACAATTTTATTTGAAGAATGAACAGCGTGACGTTTCTCGCTCGCGTTGCGTCATATCTTTCCAGAATGTACCATCTGCTAAAGATGCGGCGAATGGGGGAGACATTTTAATTTAATTTCACTAGAGGAGTTTTACCAAACAGTTTAAGAGTTACAAGGTCGTAATGGTTTCTTGACTTGGCAAAATGTGACTTATAACGTTACATAGCATTTCGTTTTGAATTGAAAGCACAGGTTTGCCTTGTGGTGCTCAAGTAAAAAAACAGATAAAGTGAAAAAATGTCGAACTCACATCACCGGCGTTAGCATCACGAAGGTCGAGTGTGATGTCAAGGTCAAATTATGTAATAGTTTGTGATAGAAAACAAAAATAAATATTTTATTTGCTGAATAGTGTTCTGAACTCGAATATTACACCAAAGTAGATATTTTTTTTACGTTGTAGTTAGCTTAGATTAGGAAAAGACACGTTTAGACGATGAGCATCATGGGAGATTTCCTCCCCCATCTACGTGACTGGAGTCGTGTTCAGTGCTGCAGTGGAGAACATGACTCAGATCACAAATATCTTGGTTAACGTGAGCAATACTTAACTTGTTTTTTTTTTTTTTATGTAGTAATGCAGTTTCATATCAAATCTCTCATCAGCAGATCATTTTGTGATAATGTGGGGTAATTTGGAAAATATCCTAAATAAAAGACTGTAGGATAAAACATTCAAAGCTGCATCCCCCTCCTTCCTCATTAACCCTCTGCAGTCTCCTGTTGCTAGTGGCAACCGAAAGGTTTTGTCACTTATTGATTTTCAATCTTAAATGCAGATGTTAGATGTGTGAGGACCTGATGTGCCATCATTTAACAAGTAGTGTTTGGTGTTGCGTGGCTTAATATGTCTATATCAAAAGTCACTTTAATGGTTGATAAATGTAGTATAATATTAGTATTCTGTTAATATTATTAATCTAATAGTATTATTATTCTGTTGATAGTATTATTATTTTATTAAATGTAGTAAAGGATAGTATTCTGATGTGTGCTTTGCAGGTCAAGTCACTTAGTGAGTGATTAGTGTACAGTATTTTGAGAAATTGATTGCATGTGAGAAAAAAAAAATTAAATCACTAAAATTTCGTTTTATGGTATAGTTTGCAGACTGCAACAGTAAAAGGACCATTCTGGTATTGGAAGGGGGCTTAAATGGAAACAATTCTTGTGTATTTTCATTGCAGTACAACAGAATCCTTGGCTTGGCCAAACTATATGTCTCAAAGGAAAGCACTAGTTTAATTCTCGGCTCTCTAAAACAGCTTGCTGCCATTTTAGCTGGAATGACACAGCAGTTTTTGCAGGATGCATTCTATTTCCTCCTGCAGAAATGCAGTTCTTCTTTACGACTGATAAGTAAATGCTTAATATTACGTGTATTAGATTATTAATGATATGCATGCTTAATTTTTGTAATGGAACAAGGGTGAAGTAATATTTAATGCTTCATGTAAAGTATTCCTCCACTGTCCTAGTTTCTTTCACCTCTATGTCCTTGTTCCATCTCAGGCAGTGTGTTGGGTCACCTCTCTTCGCCAAAGGTGTGGTTATTGAAAACATTGCACAACCCTGTGCACAATTATCATAGACAATTACCGAAGCTCAAGCTAATTTATATTTTTATCAATACATTTTTCTAATATTTCAAGTAATATTTATATAATGATCAAGGAGGAGAGTGGAGGAGGTTGGGGGTACAATGCATCAGTGCAGGATGAGAAATTTGAAAGCCTCACAGGAAAGGGACTGCCGTCTCTCCTCATTTTAACTCTTAGAGCTGGTCCGTGCAGATTCGAGAATGGTGCGGCTCACAGATGGCTCTTTTTAATCGACTGCATCCCAAATATTGATTGACTGGTTTCTCAAGGCTCGTGGCCACGCCCACATTCCACATTCAGTTCATGATTGGGGGAAAATTTCTGTTAACCCTTATCTGTGCCATTCACAGTGAGAATGCCGCAGTCCATCTATTGTTTATTTTCGATTTCAAATACAATGTTTAAGTTTCAAATATTAGGTTTTGATATTTTTTGTTTTAAACAAACATTACAAGAGTTATGACACATAGTTGGCGAGGTAATTCAAATTTAACTGTGAGAAAATGCATTATTGTCTCAGTTTCGTATTACTGACAAATTTGTACCATCTAGTTTTTTTTGTTGTTTTTAAATTCTGGCACAAAAAAGCACAATGGCACAAAGTGTGCTTGGGACAGTGTTTAAGGTTTGTCTGTTTTTTTTTTATACAATTTTCAAAATGTTTTGATCTTGTCTTTGCCTTTTTGGGGGGATTTATTAAAATTTTTGTTTTAAAACAGAAACTGTTCTCATTTACAGAGATTTTTGCAGTTAAAAAAGGACATATTTTAATACTCAGAATTGTATTTTTTTTTGTAAAATTTCAGGATTGTTCGATTATTGCCACAAAACGTTTTGAAAGATAATTTATTAGAGCCAATTGTAAAGTAGTAAAAACACTCAAAAGGCCCTAGATTTCTAAAGGTTAAGTGAGTTTTCCATCAGTTAAATATCAAGCAGCACTAGATGTCTGCTAATATAAAGTTCTAGACACTAGTGAAAAGAACATGGTTCTGCTCATTGCTTCTTCATTAGACTAAATGCTAATTACTGGAAAAGTGTGATGTATATTTCCAGAGACAAAGATGTCTGTTCTTTCACCACTAAACCAGTTTCAAGTCTTTGGGTCATGATTTAATTGAAGACTGCAGGGTTTTGACTGGAAACCTCTTCCTTTTGAATAAGGTAGTTGTTCTTTTTACAGCCCCGTCATATTTATTCGGCAACATTTTTTTAATCAGACGGCTGTTAGTAAAGTGTTGAATAAGAACAGTTACAGCGTGTTTCATCATCCATATTATTAAAATCATGTGTTCTACCGGCTGCATCTCCTTCCTCCCATTCAGAAATTGGCCTGTGGCCTCATTGGATATAAAATGGTAATTGTATCCACATTTTTGTTTTGGTAGGTTGCCCATGATTCAAAAGTGGTAGGTCATCAGTGTGTTTCTTGTCTGTCGAGTTTGGACACACCGTAAACTCAATACCTTCACAGTAGGGGTGTAACGGTTCACGGGAATGTATTGAACCGTTTCGGTACGGCCTGTTCAGTTCGGGACACTTGAGTACCGTTTCGGTATTCTGTATTTTTTTTAAATGATATAAATGTATTATCAGCGCGATATTAAGCGCAGCGGAACAATGTTCCTAGGCGAGTTTCCGCACGGACGCTATTGAGTGACGAGCACGAGCGCGAGTAGGAAAATGGCATCATATCAAAAGCGAAAGAGAAGCCAGAGCTTGAAGACCCTCTCACCTCACTGCGGTCTCGTGTTTGAGAACACTTTGGCTTCTCTGTTAAAAGACATAACGGGGATAGACGAGTGGATAAATATAAAGTTGTATGCCGACATTGTTCCACGGAGATAGTTTCCGCACGGACGCTATTGAGTGACGAGCACGAGCGCGAGTAGGAAAATTACATGGCAAAAGCGAAAAGGAAGCCAGAGCTTGAAGACCCTCTCACCTCACTACGGTCTCGTGTTTGAGAACACTTTGGCTTCTCTGTTAAAATACATAATGGGGATAGACGAGTGGATAAATGTAAAGTTGTATGACGACATTGTTCCACGGAGATCGGGCAGGCAACACATCTAACATTTTCTACTGCTGGAGATATTATAACCAGATCTATGCTCTCTTCAGAAAATGTGGATAGGTAATCTATCCTAACTAGCTGCAGTATTTCATTTTTTATTTAAAAAAGTGTTTTTCTTAATAAAGAGTGCAATTTATTTAAAATATCACCCAAATGTGTCACTTTTATTTATTTTATGCAAGAATTCTACTGTGTATTGGCAGCTTTTCAAAATAAAGATTTTGTAAGTTCTTATTGATTTGTACCGAAAATGAACCGAACCGAACTCTCCAAGACACTGTACCGAACCGAATACGATTTTAGCGTACCGTTACACCCCTACTTCACAGTACTCAAAACATCTTTGGAAACCAATCATTAGTTGGTATCCATACTTTTTAAGTAAACAGTGTTTTAAAATGTTAATTAAAAAACGAACTAATTATATTTGCATAGTGGCGCAGTGAGTCGCACTTCTGGCTTTCAGTAAGAAGGTCGCTGGCTTTTTATGTTCTCACTGTGCTTGCATGGGTTTTCCCCGGGGGCTCCGGTTTTCCCCACAAGACCACAAATGTGGGGTTAAATGAATTGCCTAAATTCCCCATAAGTGTGAACGAATGTGTGTGTTTCGTGAATCATGCGGTGTGAGACATTTGTGCATTACTACAAGACTGGGGTTGAATTCTCAACTCATAGCTCACTTCCTGACCCTACGCCTCTTTTCCACTTCCTTTGAAAAACTGTTACCCTATCAACAAAGTGCCCTAAAAAAATTGTCAAAAAGTATGATTTATTCAAGAGATTCACAATTTTTGTTAATGTGTTTCAAATATTAAAACTTACAATTGCTTATTTTAAATCTAAAAACACACTAAACAAACATTAGAATCATCTTCAGGGGAGGGGAAGAGAAACCAAAGATGGCGACCTGTCAACCGTTATCATGTGTTTGATGCATCACATGATCCGTTGCTGCAGTTTCATCTGGCGCAGAGCTCAAATTCATCCATTGATTTATTCTTTGCTCAGTCAATGAATGAAAAAGGTTCTAAATGAGGCAGAGGTCATTTTGGGTGGAGAAATACTGCGTCAAAATGCTTCCAGGCGATCAGTTGTTTTCCATGCAGCACATTGCAGGAG
>SRMA01026298.1:204412-234447 GCA_007224835.1 Danionella cerebrum | reverse complement strand
TACATTTAAATAGAAATTCAAGTGTATGTGCTTGCTGTTTAGTGTTGATTCTGTTGAAAGAAAAGAAAACGCAGAGCATCTTAAGAAATCTGAAGCCACAGTCTTCACTCTACAGGGAGAATGTAGACTTTAGACTAGGAATGAGACACAGTTTCGATCTCATATAGCATACAGGAAGTGAAGCTAATGAGGGGGAAACAACATTGAGAAAGGACTCCAGGCTTCAGTGAGTGTGGTTTATATACTGGGCTTCGATGATTGGCAAACGAGGAAAGGGATCGACTGCAGATGAGGTTCAGGGTGTAGAGCTACTGGCTCTGAGAACACCACACAAAGCTGTATTCAATGTTTTGGATTCAATGGAATCAAGGTCTGATTTAAAAACAATGCTTAAACGAAATGCTTATAAATGTCTACGGATGCTGTAGACCAAAAAGTTGTGTTGTTTATACATACTTCACAAACATGCCAAGAAAGTCAAACAAAGAAGTCTCTGATGATGTGAGACGTAAAAAGAGCAGATCAGTCCCAACTAGCACCTAAAAACAGAATAAATTACTGGACGTTGTTTAATCATTCAAAGCAAAACTTCAAATACTGTTTTAAATACAACGTTTAGTTCTTTATCGCTCATTTTCAGACACAATATATCTTTTTTTGTTCATCCTACAGCGTCCTTGTTGAATGAAAATAAATGTGACCCTTTATGACACTCAATTCTCTCTGAAATCTAAAAAAAAAATCTGATCTTAACTTCAACATTCCTGAAAGGTTTCTGTTAAGTCTTCCATATGCAATCAAATATTCCACAATACGACTACACTCCTCTGTCTCTATACACAACTCCAGCAATAGCCGTCTGTTTGTGGCTAGTTAATACAGCACAAAGATCTTTCATTTTTAAACTCTAATGTTTTCTTTGGTTCTTATGTATTTTCTCCAGTTGCCAGATTGTCTCTCAGCACATTTGTTTAATATATGCAGTGTTTTTGTGGACTATTGGTCACTAGTTCCTTTGTTGTGATAAATACAAAGTGAGAGTCTGATGAATTAGTAATTGCAACACTGATATCTTTGGGATCAGTTTTCATTTGTTTTTGCTTTGCGGGGATCAATTTCAGGTGTAAGCCCTCAACACAGTGCACGCACACTCCATCATTTCAAGTTCAACAGTGATGCCACACACTCATTGCGATCTCAGGAGGTTAACATCTGTGTGGTTTGGAAGGTACCAAGATGCTTCTGTGATCCTGCGTTGATAAGGTAAATTGGTCAGAAAATAACATCTATTTTATTTAACTGACTGGGGATTGAAATGTGTTTGTGATGTGATGAATGAATTTTGCCATTACTGCAGGTAGCACCGGTAAAGAAAAAAAATACGATTCTCAGAATGCAACACAATTTTACATTAATGCAAAAGAATGCTTCCAAATCCAAACAGGTTTATTCTTATCAGTATGCTGGATGCTAAATCCATGTTGGAAGTATGGAAATCAGTTTCTGGTTAACATAATAATTAAAAATATCAACTCTTTTTAAAGTAAATGTAGAACAATTTGAAGGAGACTAAATTTTCTGGGTAGAAAATCTCAAAAATTTAAGATAACAATGATGCATCATATTGTTCAGATGCCTGAGCTAATTCAGAATAAATTAACTATGTAGCTATATGTGAATGCAAATACGATGACAATTAGAGTGAAAAACTTAACTGTGAGCCGTCTCTTTTCCACTGCATGACACGGTACAGTTTAGTTAAGCCTTGTTATTACAGCTTTTCCACCGAGTTGTGGCTGTGGAACTGACACCAGTTCTGGAACTTGCTTCAAGGAGGTTCTAGAGCCGACACCATCACTCCAAACTGACACCATTCTCTTGATTGGCCGAGCAAGCATAACGTACGTGAGCGCCTACGTTACTCGTCCGAGAGAGTCGTCGTTGTTTTGTCATAGAACCACTCAAATTACTTACACAAACCCTCTCACCTTCTCACCAAATTACTTGTCATGGAAAGCTGTGTAAAACACCCATAATCCAAGAAGCAAACACAACAGACCTTCAGCTTTTCCGGGATCCTTTGGTGTTTTCCTGATATTTTCTGATCTTGCGATGAGCGTGAAAATAGTCTGACGATGTCTATGACAACACACCCCCTCTGACCCTAGACTGAAGCCTATGGAAAAGCAAGCAGGTCGAACTGAACTGAACTGTGCCAAGCTGTACTGTGGCATGCAGTGGAAAAGCACCATTAGAGGGAGGTGTTCGTGTTTGGGGAAGGGGAGGTGGGCCTTGGTATGGGAGATGGAATGGCAAGCAGCCATGGGGGAAAAAATAGGAAAAAAGAACTTAAAAAAAAAAAGAAAAAGAAAAACATTTAAGTTGATTTGACAGAATTCAATAACAACATTAATTGAATTAAAATGTTGGTATTTGAAAGTTAAACAAGGCAAATAAATTTTATTTCTATTTTTTGTAACGACTCAAGGAAAAAGACAAAATTAGATTTTAGACTAGTTGTTAGCATAAACAAAAGAGAAATATTGGACTACTGGTACGTAAAGACTAGTGGAGAGTTGGAAGACCTAGATCAGGCCAGGTGACCCAGTTGTACTTGTGTGCCAAATGGACAACATTCCCGCAAGTGCTTCATAGGGCTGCCATAGCCTCAATGGCAAAAGAAAAATAACAAAGGCAAAGATGGCAATGTCTGACTTGGCATGATGCACATTAAAACAATTGTTATGATTTTAGACAAAATTATATGAAATAAGAATACAAAAAAAGTCTCTTTCTGTTTCTCCTGACCACTAGGGGGCAAACAACTGGAACTTTGCAGGCAACCCCAGATTGTGTTTTTTAAAGTTTGTCCACAAACTTTTGTGTCAATACACATATGAGCCTTATGACCATTTTATTACTGAGTGTTACGTTTTGTTTGTTTACTAATTTCTAGGAAATCACATGACGAATCTAATTTCTTTTGATGACAATTGGTCAGCAGGGTCTGTTGATGATCTAGTACAAATTTTTGGAAATAAAATGAATTATCTAAGAACCAGTAGATTGCTGGTTCGTTGCCAGCTGAGAGGAGTTTGCCAGCAGATCGTCTCGATCAGCTCTACAAATGGGTTGAGTTGATGCCATGTAATTTACGTTAATGAGCAGTTGAATGGTAAACTTAATAAAGTACACAGTGAGTATATGTTTATGTTACCGCTACACCACTGTCAGGCAGTTAGGGGTGTTTCAACATGTACAGTGCCTATAGAAAATCATCATACCCCTTTGAAATCGTTACATTATTTCTCATACAGCCTGAAATTAAACCCCATTCCAAATAACTTTTCCAGCTTTATTTACAAATTTGGTCTTACAATCAAACATATGAAAGAAAAAATACAACAACAGTTCTTCAACTGAATATTAAACAAAAAACTATAATAACAGGGTTGGAAAAGTCATCAGCCCCTTGACTTAATATTTAGTTGAGCCACCTTTTGCTTTAATTACAGCCAAAAGTCTGTTTGAATATGTCTGTACAAGCTTTGCACACCGTGACTGGGGAATATTTGCCCATTCTTCCCTACAGAATTGGTCAAGTTCAGTCAAATTCTTTGCGGAGCGGCGATGGACTGCTCTCTTCAAATCCATCCACAAATTTTCAATTGGGTTAAGGTCAGGGCTCTGACTTGGCCACTCAAGAACATTCACCTTCTTATCTTGGAGCCATTTTGCTGTTGTTTTGGCAGTATGCTTAGGGTCATTGTCGTGTTGGAAGGTAAATGACCTGCCCATCCTCAGTTGTCTAGCAGATGGACGCAGGTTTTCCTCAAGAATTTTGATGTACTTGGCAGCATCCATTTTCCCTTCAATCCTGACCAATCGCCCAGTTCCAGCTGAAGAGAAACATCCCCACAACATAATGTTGCCACCACCATGCTTTACAGTAGGTATGGTGTGTCTTGGGTGATGTGCGGTGTTTGGTTTCGCCAAACATAACGTTTGGAGTTTAGTCCAAAAAGGTCAATTTTGGTCTCATCAGACCATAGCACCTTTCGCCAGAAGGTATCAGACTCTTCCAAATGAGTTTTTGCATAGCGCAAGCGAGACTGGGTGTGACACTTTTTTAGAAAAGGCTTCTTTCGAGCCACCCTGCCATACAGGCCAGCTTTATGTAAAGCTTGGGAGATAGTTGTCACATGCACAGACTGACCAGACCCAGCCATAAAGTCCTGCAAGTCCTTCAAAGTTGCCTTTGGCCTCCGGGTAGCTTCTCTTACCAATGTCCTCCTGGCTCTGTCATTTAATTTGGATGGACGGCCTGATCTTGGCAATGTGCTGGTGGTGCCATAGACCTTCCACTTCTTAATGATGCTCTGAACAGTACTCCGAGGGATAGCTAAAGCCTTTGAAATGTTTTTGTAGCCTTCTCTTAACTTGTACCTCTTGACAACTTTATCCCGAAGGTCCTTTGAAAGCACTTTTCCAACCATGGTGAATTCTTTGCAGTACAATGCACTACTAACAGTGGATTCTTTAAGAAACTGCTCTTTTTATTCTAAAGGCAATCAACACCACTACTACTGATGTCAGATGGGGCAATTAACCAGGTGTTTAATATTGAAGTTACTTGCACCTGAGCAGGTTTATAATGTCATACTCTAAGGGGCTGATCACTTTACCAAACCAGGCATTTCACTGATTCATTTTGATTCATCCTCTGGAATTTATTTAAAGTATCTTTTTACTTTAATGATGAGAATTGCAATGTGTACATCCAGCTCTTAACTGCACTTAAGACTTAATCTATTTTATTTTCCAGGGTGTGACAAAAGGTAAAGTATTTCATAGGGTATGATGATTTTCTATAGGCACTGTATGCAATCTGCACTTTGAAGATTGGGTGCATTGAAATCCTCTCCGCGCTAGAGTTAATCTCTTTCTGTCTGAAAATTGTTGCTAGAAATGCCAATAAATAATTTTTCTTTGATATTTTGATTTAGAATGTGTGATTTACAATCTATTCATTTTGTTTCTAATGTGAGAGTCATTTAAACAGTCTATGCAAAAAAGTAAGGCCATGTTCTCAAAAACACAGGGTTTTTTTTAAAACAGATTACAAAAATTGCCCACAATAAAACAACAACAAAAATGAAGCATAAAATGCTGTAAAGACTATTTCAAACCAACAGATGGCAGTCGATTTGTGCCATATTATAAAATTTGTATCAGGGATTGAGTTTGCAAAAATATGATTGCCTCTGTTCTGTCATAGGATAAGATATCAAGCACAGAACCTGATGGCAATGACAAAACCACACATCCCACATCTATGCTACCACTGTCCACACATTTTTAATCTTGGCCATTGTTTTCAGACATTTGAGGTTACATGAAAATGATGCTGCATTAATGTGTGCACGAACAGTGTAACCCTGCAGAAAAATCTTGCCTGGCACTGTGTAGTGGTTATAGTATAACGTTACACAGATCAGGGACCTGAGTTCAAATCCAGCCCAAGGTTATTTACCAAACTTCTCCACTCTCGTCACTTCTTGAGTCGCCATCAAAAGTCAATAAAGAAAACAAGAGGAAATGAAAAAAGTTGAATAAACTGGAAAAGCCATTTTAAAGATGAAATGGCAGAATTTCACTTCTTTGTAGCTCTGCAAACTCATTTCTTACAGTTCCTTCAACCCTTGTTGAAATGCAAAGGGACAAACTCAATGAACTTTCTCAGAAAAGTGCACTGACTTCAAGCAGCAGTTTTAGTCAACTTTAAAAAAATATTTTGACTGAAATAACAATGATTGAGTAAACTAATCAAAATACTGCCTTCAATTTATAAAGCTTTTTTTCAGACACTTTACAATTTTCAAAGCAATATTCAATCACTGCACATTCACACACTGATGGTGATAAGCTACCACGTGACTGCCACTTTGCCTGGTGTGCGAACAGCGTAATCTATAACGTGGCTGGAACCTTGGTAATCTCCAACCTGAAAGTGTGGAAAAATTGGCAACCGCTTCCCAGAGGGCCGTGGCACATGCTCGTCCTGAAAGGAGGTATAATTCAAAAGCCACTTGGGACATCTCATTGGCATAAATCGTTGGCTGTGAAAATATGACCTCACATTGGGCCAAACCATCAAGCATCTGGTTATATGACATCCAACTCCACCTCAACATTCCAACTCAACATTTCTTTGCAGCCAGTTGACTTAAAATTGTTCCTTTTTTATAGTCTACCCATCTTGAGATGGCTTTGCTCCTCATTCAAACACTAGAGCAGATACTTGACTTGATTTGACTGGAAACCAATGACGTGCATTGTCTTCAGTCAGATTACCAAACGTTATGAACCCTAAACATTCTTAAACATGTGTTAAACAGACTTTTTGTTCGATGAAGTGCCCCTTTCATTGTGTTTGGGCGCGACTGGCCCTTTAAGAGTCTGGCTGCTGGGTTTTGTTTCTCAGAAACACCCGTGTGTCATTTCACTATGGCGAAGGGACCGTAAACAAACGAGGACCTGAAAAGCGCCCTTTCTGTGTTTAAAAGAGACACAAACAGGATGCGTTTGCTTCTGTTTAAAGCTATGTACATCGTTTGGTGGGAAATCACTTTTATACTTTAGAGATGCGGGAAAGAGCGCGCTATGCTGCGGACAAGTCAAGGACTGAGCCGTTACCGCTAACCGTAAAGATCCCAGTTTATAACCAGTGACACGGTTGAGTTACAATCATGCTGACGGGATCCAAAACCACCTTTAAAGTCAGACAGATGGTACCAGACATGAAGGTAAGCGCTAAAATGAGTTTAACCCGCGAAACTAAATGGCATTGTTTATTCAGGCATTTTTGTTGAACGTATATATAACGTAGATGTCTTCTACTGTATGTGGAAATCATGTATACTTCATTTTAATAGTTACCTAGGGTTGTGTTCTGCATTCGCTAGTAAATGTGTAATAATATGTGAATG
Organism: Danionella cerebrum; assembly: GCA_007224835.1. Classification (NCBI taxonomy): domain Eukaryota; kingdom Metazoa; phylum Chordata; class Actinopteri; order Cypriniformes; family Danionidae; genus Danionella; species Danionella cerebrum. Next base: position 227,458 of record SRMA01026298.1, on the reverse strand, counting down.
ATGAAGTCAAAGTAGTTAAAAGTTCAAATCTTTCTGGAAATAGAATTAATTCACGAAGAATTCCATTCCATTGCAATTTTATTATCTTTGTGTATAATTACTTTCATTTTTTTCATTTGCTTCGGTTTGCCTTCTACACTGTTCAAACAAATCTCAAAAGCTTTTTCATTCACAGATTCCACAAAAAAAAGAGCAGGAAATTCCTTTGATTTTAGTAAAGTTCATCGCTGGGGCTTTTCTGAGTTTATTCTGCACATTAGCTTCATGAAAGGACCGATAAAATCTCTTGCTTGGTCCCATTTACGTGTTGTCATTTTTTTTACTTCATTTCAAAACACATTCAAATAGTATAAATACTTTTATTTCTAATAATAAACTTTTAATTTATTTGACTATAGAATGGGGAAATTCAGCAACTAACACTGAACTAATTTACACTAAACTATTTAAAACTCTGAAATAATTTGAGTACAGAATAGTATTTTTTAGATCATCACAAAATCATCAAATATGTAAGTACGAAATTGTGAGAACTCACCTTTGCACTTCCCATGACCTTCTAAATTCCAAGTGATGCAACTTCCTGCTGAAAAAAATGACATGGAAATTCCCCAGTTTTTCCCTGCATGAACTATACATTCATTTTGCAAACTGTAATTAGGTAAATAGGAATTTACAAAAAAAAAAAATCCACATTTTGATTTAAAAGATTTACGAAAGAGTTTTTTTTCCACAAAATGCTATGCATCCGATTTGGCAAAAAACAACAATCACAACAACAAAAACAACAACACAATAATAAATAAAAGCAAGGACTATTCTTTTACACCTCATTAAAATGCCTCGATCTCACTCAACCCACCAACCAATGCTGCTGTGCACCTACTAACAGAGGACTGAGCTGTCTGATTCTACAGTACCATGTCAACCTCCATTTTTCTGATATTAGTTTCTTGGCTTTTTATAGTGAGTTTTAACAGGGGACTTCCACAGATAACTAAACCCTCTTCTTTGGTAGTAGACTGTACACAGATTACACATCTAGCACTCACACATTTATAGCGACATAAAATGGAGATAATACATGTTTGTGGAGTGGACATCTAACTCTCTTTTGTTTCAAGAGAGAAGCCAACGGTGTGCAATCTGAAGTGAAATAAAGGCAGTAAAGGATTACATGCCGTAGAGGATGGAGCTATTTATCTCAGAGCTAAATTCTGCTGGCATTCCCTTCTACAGAATACCTCTTCCTCTCTGGCTATTTTAATCTGTACGGGTAGGCAAAATCACTAGCAGATGCCTCCACCCCTGAATTGTGGAGAGTATAGTAGAGGCAACATCTGGCTGTTACTATGGAAACAGCCTGCATTGAACTCCCTATAGGTGTGGAGGTGGGGAATATGTAGTTCTGGTGTATCAGACATGTAATTTTACAGCTGTTGCCTTTCTACTAGAATACCAGTCGAGAAACTGCTACCAGTGGATTTACTTTCAATCCCATGTGGTTTATGCAGACTGGAAATGCAAACGTTTATGATTACAATACTGAGATAACTGCGTCTAATTGTCTTATTGTCATCCCAAGTGATTAATAATTGTGAAAAAAACTATTTGTCATGAATATTTGTTTGAATGTTAGTTACAAAATGTCCTTAAAGAAGAGCATTCAGGTATTAACGGAAAAACAGGCTACAATTGCTTTGTTTTTTATATATATTATAAATAAAAATAATTGGATACATTATTTTAATACATAGGCACAACACTGACCAGTACTGCACTGTTCGTGGTTTATTTTAATAACCGTGATTGAACATGAATATACATGTGTTTTAAAATGAATACCTGTGTATTTAGCCCCATTAACTTGAAAGGGGCTGCACCTTCAGACTTACATTATATATTGACTGACATATTGTCACTATTTGGAGGTCCTGTTAGTGCCTAAAGAATGCCTAAAGAAAAATCTTTGTTAAAATATTTTAGTCTAAACTAAAAATCCTTGCACCGGTAATTTGTTGCACAGCTCACTGAACTTGATCAGTTTAGCTGAAACTTGGGTTTGAGAACTAACCGAATAAAGAAACCCACTGCCCTCAACACAGTGCATGGAAAATATAGCATTTGAGAAGGTAATGTAGTGGAAAGATTTTTGTTTGATTATCTTATATTAATGGTGGTACAATGGCATGGTTTATATTTTGACCAAACATATAAATTCTGCTTAGGAACACCCCAGATCAGGCCAGACCGTTGCCCAAAAGTGCACTGGAGCATCTGTAGAACCCTGTAGAACCTTGAGTGTTACCTAGATAAACTCTACTTTATTCTTCTCATTGGTTCAGTAATGTTTTCTTTGTGATATGAAAAAGTAACCAATTAAAAGAAATGTACTTGATTACAAACACTGTCTATTAAAACAAAACAAAAAACAACATTTTAAGACTATGATTGATAACAAGTCACAGAGGAGTCTTCTGACCAAGTTTTAAGTAATTGGAAGATTAGACATAAATAACCTAATCTGGGAATATTAAATAATAAGGTAAATGGTGTTAAGAGAGAAAAAGATATACCACCATAAAACAGAAGTAACAGTCTTTTTAGAGATTCAACAAGAGGTATAAATTATACGGAAAATTTACTTAAAAAAACAAAAACTTCCTGTGGGTTTGGGGTATAAAAAACCATATGGTAAAGGAACAGCGAATGTAGCTGAGCTTTGATGAGAGTTTACCACATTGGCTCACTCGTTTCACAGTAATAAAAATAGCCCAGAGCAGTCGCTGGAGTCGTACCTGCTATAAAACAATGAAAAGATTACAGTAGGACTCTTTGTTTTTCCGAATGCACCCTGTAAATAAATATACAGAACTATATTCTATCAGTGTAGTATACCATGCTCTGTTTTGTTGAGTAGTATCTGCTGTATTCAGTTCCTCACGGTTCTGTTATTAAATTGAAGCTGCTCTAAGTGTGAGATGAGGGCTTGCTTAATAAGGGCTTTTTTGAAACTTTCACTTAAGGGGAAAGTGCATAGCATCAACAAGAATGTCTTTAATCTCACTAGCTAGAAGCTTTTCTGGCACTGCTTTTCTGCTTTAACTCCTGGCTTTCTTTTTCCATTCAACCGACAGCATGGAATTAGTATTGTGTGGGAAAACCGGCTGGAATAAAAAGAGCTGGTTTGTGCATTTCAATGTCATAAACTCAGTTATATTGGGAAAATAGTTTCATGTAAGAAGGGACCTTTTATCACTCTGTGACGATTGTGATGCTTTTATGTTTTATTGATTTCTGTGCAGACATTTGAGACCTCTAGACATGGCTTACATACAAGTCCTTCTCAAAAAATGTGCATAGTGTGATAAAGTTCACTATTTTTTGTAACGTACTGATAAACATTAGACTTTCATATATTTTAGATTCATTAAACACAACTGAAGTAGTTCAAGCCTTTTATTGTTTTAATATTGATGATTTTGGCATACAGCTCATTTCAAAAAGTTGCACTTTTCATCCGAATTCTGTTCAGTTATGCATTCAATACTTGGTCAGGAATCCTATTGTAGAAATGACTGCTTCAATGCGGCGTGGCATGGGGGCTTTCAGCCGGTGGCACTGCTGAGGTGTTATTATGGAGGCGCATGATGCTTCGATAGCGGCCAAAGTCTCTCAACATTCTCTTCACAATATCCCACAGATTCTCTATAAGGTTCAGGTCAGGAGAGTTGGCACAGTAATACCATGGTCTGTAAACCATTTACGAGTGGTTTTGGCGCTGTGACCTCACTCCAGTCTGTCGTCGTAACCGACTTGAGTGGGCAAATGCTCACATGTGATGGTGTCTGGCACATTGGAGAGGTGTTGTCTTCACGGATGAATCCTGGTTCACACTGTTTGGGGCAGATGGCAGACAGCGTGTGTGATGTCTTGTGTGTGAGCGGTTTTCTGATGCCAATATCGTAGATCGAGTAGAACATGGAGGTGGTGGGGTTATGGTATGGGCAGGCATATGTTATGGGCAAAGAACACAGGTGCATTTTATTGATGGCATTTTGAATGTACAGAGATACCGTGAGGAGATCCTGAGGCCCTTTATTGTGCCATACATCCATCAACATCTCCTCATGTTGCAGCATGCCCCATGTTTCAAGGATCTGTACACAATTCTTGGAAGCTGAAAACATCCCATGCATGGCCAGCATAGTCATCGGACATGTCACCCATTGAGCATGTTTGGGATGCTCTGGATCGGCGTATACGACAGCGTGTTCCAGTTCCTGCCAATATCCAGCAACATTCGCACAGCCATTGAAGAAGAGTGGACCAACATTCCACAGGCCGCAATAGACAACCTGATCAACTCTACGCGAAGGAGATGTGTTGCACTGTATGAGGTCAATGGTGGTCACACCAGATACTGACTGGTTGTCTAAGTCCCCAGACCCTCCACTCCCAATAAAACCAAACTGCACATTTCAGAGTGGCCTTTTCTTGTGGTCAGTCTAAGGCACACCTCTGCAATAATCTAATCATGCTGTCTAATCACCACCTTGATATGGCACACCTGTGAGGTGGGAGGGATCATCTTGGCAAAGGAGAAGTGCTCACAATCACAGATTTAGACAGATTTGTGAACAATATTTCCGAAAAATGGTTATTTTTTTCATACCATAAAAAATAGGAGCAATAACAACAGTGTTGTGTTTATATTTTTGTTCAGTGTATATATGTAAGTCCTGAGATTAGATTTTACAGTGTGGTGAGAACATGATTGAGCTCTGATCCGAACTTAAAACAACTAAAGTCAGTGTTTCCCCTAGCAGGGCTCTAGAGTGCGACCAATTTGGTCGCATATGCGACCTAATTTCTCAATGGTGCGACTAAAAAAAATCAAAGGTTGCACCGATGCGACCCGTCGTTCGAGGGGAAAAAACGAAACTCCGTGAGTGTCCCTGTTGTTCAACAACAGAAACACATTAGGCCCATATCGTGGTCTAAACCAATCAGAGATAGTGAAGAGCGTATCCCGTCCCACCCCCCCTCTGATTGGCCGTGGTCCAGATATTCCTGTATGTGTGTGAACGTACGTTTGAAAATGCACGTGATGCAGTCAGACAGAGAGAGGTGAGTCCATCAGGTAAACAGTGGATGTAGCCGTGGATTACGAGAGAAGATGAAAAGAACGATAGACAGATTTTTCATTAAGAAAGATAAGTTAGGGCCTGATCCTGAAAGTCATAACCAATGCTCTGACACGGAGCCATCAACCTCCCTTGTGACTGGCTCTAATACATTTAGAATTGAAACTATAAACTTCAGAATTTTCTATAAAACACATAACATGCCGCGATAAATGCACCGCTCAAGTGTCCCCTCTCCCCGCTGCCTTTCACAGATCATCAGACAAGGCCGAGATGAAAATTAAGTTTTACGTTGCCTACAATATTGCAAAAGAAGAACTCCCCTTCACTAAATTCAAGTCCGAAATAATTCTTATAAAGAAAAATGGCTTGAACGTTAACCCGACGTACAGCAATGATGTCGCGCGCACCCAATTTATAGGAGTCATCGCAGATACATTGAAAAAAAAAAGACGTCTGTGCAAATTGCGAACAGTGCGTACATGGAATTCCTGATCGATGGAGACACATATATCGCCAAAAAGGAATTCGTCATTGTGTACAGTCGTATCTTGCGGAAAGGAAGACCGATGAATATAATATTGAACACAGTGAGGTCGAGCATGCTCATGCCAAAGGTAAGCCATGTCATGTCATGGAGCCTATGTCAATAATATGCCTACCGTCTCGTTACTGCATTAACCATAATATTCTGATACTTAAAAATGAAAAAATAAATAAATAGGCTGCATTATAAACTCTTGATCTGGGTAGTAAATGGTATTATCGTTTTTATTTGTTTAATTAGGAGTTAATGCTGCTTCAAAGAAAGCATTTGCTGCTTTTGGGGACCAAAATCAGTTTAAAGTTTAAATTTTAGCTCAGTAAAGCACTTTAAACACTTTTTCAGTAAGTTTTAGTTACCTTTCTTGTAGAATTGTGCTTCAAATAAAGAACTTTATTTTGACCAGGTTGTTAGTTAATCATTTACAAATCAATATTGTCTATATGGACAGTGATTTAAAAAAATAAATTAATAGATAACTAAAAAAAGTGAACTTGTGAAAATGGGGTGTTAAATGTGATGCGGTTGAAAATTTGGGTGCACTTAACTTTTGTGCTGGTGCACCTAAGAAAAAAATTTAGGCGCACCAGTGCAACCAGTGCAAAAAGTTAGTCTAGAGCCCTGTTGCAGATATCTTCAATTGAGTTTTGAATAGTCAATATATAATTGGAGATATCTCAAATTCACTTTCTTACTAGGGCAATTACAATTGAAGATATCTCTAAATGTCTTTACGCCCAGTCAAAATATATTTACTACTAGTCACAATACATTTATTCCTATCTTTAAATGCATTTGCGGAGTGTCAGGGCAGATGTTTAAATGTTAAAAGGGCTTGCCATAAATCGGCCATATTTGTACACCCGGCGGTGCGCGCTGACGTCATCGCCCATCTCTGCTCGTCGATCCTAACATAGCGCGGATCGTAAGGAGCAGGTAAGCAGCTGCATTGTGCCAGCTATTATTACTAATGTGGGGGCAATGTTACTGGCTATTATTAGTAATGTAGTGACAATGTTACTGGCTATTATTAGTAATGTAGTGACAATGTTACTGGCTATTATTAGTAATGTAGTGACAATGTTACTAGCTATTTATTATTAGTAATGTAGTGACAATGTTACTAGCTATTATTAGTAATGTAGTGACAATGTTACTGGCTATTATTAGTAATGTAGTGACAATGTTACTGGCTATTATTAGTAATGTAGTGACAATGTTACTGGCTATTATTAATGATGTAGTGACAATGTTACTGGCTATTATTAGTAATGTAGTGACAATGTTACTGGCTATTATTAGTAATGTAGTGGTAATGTTACTGGCTATTATTAGTAATGTAGTGACAATGTTACTGGCTATTATTAGTAATGTAGTGACAATGTTACTGGCTATTATTAGTAATGTAGTGACCATGTTACTAGCTATTATTAGTAATGTAGTGACAATGTTACTGGCTATTATTAGTAATGTGGTGACAATGTTACTGGCTATTATTAGTAATGTGGTGACAATGTTGCTAGCTATTATTAGTAATGTAGTGACAATGTTACTGGCTATTATTAGTAATGTAGTGACAATGTTACTGGCTATTATGTGTAATGTAGTGACAATGTTACTGGCTATTATTAGTAATGTAGTGACAATGTTACTGGCTATTATTAGTAATGTAGTGACAATCTTACTGGCTATTATTATTAATGTAGTGACAATGTTACTGGCTATTATTAGTAATGTAGTGACAATGTTACTAGCTATTATTAATGTAGTGACAATGTTACTGGCTATTATTAGTAATGTAGTGACAATGTTACTAGCTATTATTAGTAATGTGACAATGTTACTGGCTATTATTAGTAATGTGGTGACAATGTTACTGGCTATTATTAGTAATGTGGTGACAATGTTACTGGCTATTATTGGTAATGTGGTGACAATGTTACTGGCTATTATTGGTAATGTGGTGACAATGTTACTGGCTATTATTGGTAATGTAGTGACAATGTTACTGGCTATTATTAGTAATGTAGTGACAATGTTACTGGCTATTATTAGTAATGTAGTGACAATGTTACTAGCTATTATTGGTAATGTGGTGACAATGTTACTGGCTATTATTAGTAATGTAGTGACAATGTTACTGGCTATTATTAGTAATGTAGTGACAATGTTACTGGCTATTATTGGTAATGTAGTGACAATGTTACGGGCTATTATTAGTAATGTAGTGACAATGTTACTGGCTATTATTAGTAATGTAGTGACAATGTTATTGGCTATTATTAGTAATGTCGTGACAATGTTACTGGCTATTATTAGTAATGTGGTGACAATGTTACTACCTATTATTAGTAATGTAGTGACAATGTTACTGGCTATTATTAGTAATGTAGTGACAATGTTACTGCGTATTATTAGTAATGTAGTGACAATGTTACTGGCTATTATTAGTAATGTAGTGACAATGTTACTGGCTATTATTAGTAATGTAGTGACAATGTTACTAGCTATTATTAGTAATGTAGTGACAATGTTACTGGCTATTACGGTATTACTAATGTGGGGGCAATGTTGCACTGGAACAGTGATTGTGATAACGAATGGTGGACTTTAGGGTGATGAGTGGGGGCAAAGAAAAAGCGTACAGGTATGTTTGTCTGTTTTTTTTTTTGTTTTGTTTTTTTTACTGATCCAAAATACGGTAGACCCGATCTGGCATATAATTGTTCTTAAACTGCTGTTAACTTTTACAGAGTTGATATAAAATATTTTACTACAGTATTTGGTTCAGAATCTTTTTTTTCTAGATCTTCCTCATTTAAAACTGGGTGCGTCTTATACGGCGAAAAATATGGTATGTGTATATATAGAAAACTATGACCTTATACAGATATTTCCAATAATTTAAAAAATCACAGATAAAATACAACCTATATTATTAAATGGTTTGGGTTTTGAGCACATTACAGTACACAGTGCCTGCTGCTGTTCCCTTACCAACCGCCAGAAAATCAAAGAAGAAAAGGGCGCGTTGGTCATTGGCTAATATCCCTTCTAATGATGTTTCATTGACGTTATTTACAGATTTCAGGTGTTTTATGCAATGCTGGGTTAAAATGTATTTATGTATGTCTTGGGTATAAATAGCAATTACAAGTGAGAGGTTTTGTAGGAATGGTAATATCTGGTAAAAATCAATACTGTTTCCCTGAACAGCGACAGCTATTGTTTTTTACTATATTGGAGTTTTCTAGTGGGAATTGATGAGAATTGTCCTTGATCAGTGGAATCTAAATCAATAAAATTAAAATGCAGCCAAATTCTACTCCTCATTTGTTTAGCAGTTTCTTTGGTGAATGTGTTAAACGGTCCACCAATACTCAACCAGCTTGAAAAGTGACTTTGGCTGCTTTATCACACTCAGGCTTCATTCAGTTCTTCTCTTTAATGGTCTGGACACCGTCCCATTATAATAGACCAATAGACAGGCACGTGGTAAGCTGCTATTCTATTTTGTCTGCAACTCAGTGGGGATTCCAATGTAGATTAAAACTCGGTCTTTCAGACACTGGCCAAGTTGCATTCAAAGATGGCCTTGTCCTTTCATTTGCTAGCAGCAAAAAGGAACAATGGTGGCATTCCCAGCAGTCAGTTCATTTGGTTTTGATGGGCTCTGAATGAGAGCATTTTAATTGGATGAGTCTTTAGAGGCCGCTGTTGTGGCTGCTGAGGATTGGCTCGTAGACTTCTTTTTTTCTGCTCCTTGCCAATGCTGGACGGACCAGATAAGAGGGTATGAAGGGCCAGCTTAGAGATGAACACTGAGGAAATGCAGAGGAGCCAGAAAGAAGGGCCTTGAAATATCTAATTATACATATCATCACACTCAGCTTCTGTAGATGAGCTGTTTGGCTGGAAGTATAAACTTTGGATAATTGCAAGGTTTTAGTTGCATTTCCACTGGGCAACAATTTATATAGATGTGCAAAGTATCAGATCCTTTTTAGTGTAGAATTATAGACCTAAAGTCACCTTCTCATTAAGTCAGATCATGCTAAATTTCTGCTCAAATCAGAGATTCTATAAAGTTCATAGGTGGCTTGGGATGCTTTCATTAGTTTGTCCCAATATGACCTCTCTAAATCATAAACAAGCCAAAATAGTTCTCATTGTCTCTTTATCTGTCCAGGTCCGTCAAATGCACATAACTTTTTTTACGGTCTCCTGATGCATATTCTTGGAGAAACCCAGAGTGCCTGCTGTAAGGCCATGCAATGCTGAGGGAGAATTGAAGCTCCGTTTAAAATATTAAATACCATGTAATACCATGAATTTTTTTATGGTTTTTTTTTTCTGTTTGCAGCTTAGAATTATGTGATTTGTAATTATACATACATATATATATATATATATATATATATATATATATATATATATATATATATATATATATATATATATATATATATATATATATATATATATATATATATATATATATATATATATATATAGCTTTTTTTTTTTTTTCTTCTTTAAATACACATTTTTTAACTTGTTAAATCCTTAACCCGGGTTTAGGACGTGTGCATGCACACATATTTTCCAAGTGGTCAACAGTTTGGATAGCCATTAGTTAATTTTCCAATGCTATTTTCAAACAATAACAAACCTAAAGTCTAAAATGCCCTTTGACTTTAGCGCTTTAGTAGATGTACATTAGTAGAAAACGTCTCCTTTTAATCCCTGTGGCCATCTCAAGAAACGCCAGTTTAGGTAGCTGTATTGTCCTTTATTTGACTTACATTATCAAGGGTGAGGGCAGAGCTGCGTGTCGTTACTGTTTTGGGCGAATGACTGCGTGTGTATCTGCAGCTCGGTTCAAAAATAGATTCCATTAGCTCCATGAAATAAATTTTAAAATTTTTTATAAAAAGTAAAAATTTTGAAATTTAACAATTGAAATGATGACTTGCTGGCCCTTGAGATGCCTAACCTAACCGTTTGAAATATTGCTTTATCTATTCACAGCTCATCACACTAGCGCATTAGTGTGTTTGATCATGATTACCTTAATATCCAGATACGTTTTTTTTCTCTAAAAATTTCACTTTTTTCTTAAAAACTTAAACTTTTCTCAACCTTTCGTCTTGTATCTCAACTCTTTGTCTTGTTCCTCAATGTTTCCTTCTTGTTTCTCAAGATTTCATCTTGTATCTCAGCTTTTCGCCTTGTTTCTCAATATTTTGTGGTGTATCTCCACGTTGCGTCTTGCTTAACTTTTCGTCTTATATCTCAACATTGCGTCTTGTTTCTCCACGTTTAATCTTGTTTATCTACTTTTCGTCTTTATTAACTTTTCATCTTATCAACTTTTCATCTTGGTTCTCCGCATTTCGTATTATTTCTCATCGTTTGTCTTGCTTCTCAACTTTTCGTCTAGTATCTCCAAGTTTTGTCTTGTTTCCCAACGTATCGACTTGCATCTCAACCTTTTGTCTTGTTTTTGAACGTTTTGTCTTGCATCTCAAAATTTAGGCTATTTAAGGCATTTTTTCAAAATCTGACAGAAATCTAATGTTTTAGAAAAGTTACCTTCAACAGAAAGATGAGTCATTTGCATTCTGTTTTGTCTTCATATTTCCTCATGAAATTACATGTTGGTAATTGTTTCCTTTCTTTTCAATCACTGTGGTTGACTCTCATTTGTGCCCTCATCTTTGTCTTAGCCATGCTTACGTGGGCCAGGACTACAGCGTTCAGAAAAACATTGGAAAGATTTCTTTGGAGCAGATTGATGCAGTAAGTATGAACTTAAATTGAGTTGCAGTAATGCATGCGTGTGGTTAAAAAGCTGTATGAATTAGGAAGATTTGTGAAATCAAGAGTTTATTGACTCACGCAGAAGCTTTCTCTGCAAATTTTTTTACACTATGTGACTCTAGAGAATTAAAGTTTTTATAGAACGTTGAAAATGAATTTCAGGGCAATCTTAGCCAAGGTTGCAATTTCAATTGAGTTTCTCATGCTGTCACATATTGTATAGTTTAATTAAATGCTTCATCAGACTTTACAACTTTGAATATCTCTTAATTTGATCTAATTGTAATTTGCCTTTTGAATGGCTCCTTTTAAGGAATTGGTAGCTGTCTGTAGCTCACAAATGATAAAACAATCAGCTTCTTCATTTCGATCAGCTCTCAGGCAAGTCCTATCCCCTGTGCATGAGGCATCTTCACAAAGCCCTGAGAGAGAACCACCACCTCCGTCATGGCGGGCGCATGCAGTACGGCCTGTTCCTCAAGGGCATCGGCCTCACTCTGGATCAAGCCATGCAGTTCTGGAGGTCAGAGTTTATCCGGGGGAAAGTCGACACTGACAAGGTAACTTTTCATCTTTAAATTGTTTTGTCCTTGTTTTTCTATCAGCTTTCCTCACAAAGATTTGTGTTTGTAAATGCTCTTTGAAGTTCTACTTTGTTTCTGCTGATCTTCTAAACCAAATGAACTCAAGTGGAAATATTATAAGGCCAAGTTTTTCACCTCTTGTTTTGATTCTGGAGATTATTTGCTGCCGTGTAATCTTATCCTTAATTACAAGGCTTGTGGAACACAGACATTCTTTTTTTTTTTTTTACACATGGTACATTAAGCAAGTAAATTACACTCTCAATCTTATATCTACTTTTTTTTTTTACTCCATGCTCTCCACAAATGAATGCTTATGTCCAAACGATGCTCAATCAAGAGGAAACAAATGGGTTTAAATGTCCTTACCTTCTGTTTGAGTTCCTTCAAACATTTCTAGTATTTTGGAGATTCTTTTGTTGTTTTTTTCTTTTAAGTGTACCACAACCAACGAGTAAAAATGTACAAAACCAACCTGAAATCTCCTGAAACACATCACTGGTATGACAATCTTGAATGGGTTCAAAAATAGCACCGGCGATACCATTTATTATTTTTTAAATCCCCATAAAACTGGAACCACATCAGATAGAGCAATCATTCTTTTTGCAAAAAAAATTGTTAAAAATTGTACACAAGAAAAATATAATCCAGACCGCCGTTAACAGCACTTCAGATGAAGGATATTTTCTCATCACATTGTAAAAGTGATAAATTCCACCAATATATCCCCCCGAAACACTGTGTGACATCATCTTCCTGGGACTTTTACCGCGGAAAAAAACTTTGGGGTTGGACTCGCTCAATCGGTGTCTATATCTCCTGAGGCATGTGAAGTGCATCAGGAACTATCACAAATCCAATCACAGCTCTTCAGTGCAGTACAATACTGTTGCCATGTAAATAACCTGCAAAGTAACTAGTTTTGTATTTTATATTATTTATTTATTAATATATTTATGCATGATTTTGTTGCATTCTCCTGTTTCACCACAAAAATCTGTTTTCATTTTTGTTATTTGAATATTGATGAGTTTTGTCTAATACAAAGCTGTCCTATGATCAAAAGTATCTTTAAAACTTTCTTCAATTTGCAATTTGATTACACAGTTTTAAATTGTTTATTTTGATGTTCATGGTATGTTTTCTGCAAAATGTGCATGTTTAACATTTTTTTTGTCTAACTTTAGAAATTTGAGTTTAAATTTTGAGGGCTAAAGCTATGAAATGTATGTATTTAAAAAAAAAAACTATTTAAATTTTTTTTTGTGGTTTATTGTAGTTTTGACACTTTCTTCGGTTAAGACTGACCTAACTCCGTATATAATATTAAAATCTAGGATATAAGGGTTAAATTGATGTATGGCAAATTAAAATGCTCAAAAAAAAAATGGCACCACAGGAGGTTAAAATGTAAACTAAATCCCAGCCTGGACTTTTCAATCTCTATTTGCATGAAGCAGCTATATGAAATGCAAGCCATTCCCTACATCATTTGCAATGCAATGTTCATAGTAGCCCCTGTACCACAACAATGTCTGCAAACTAATATCCTGTCATTGTTTTGTTTGTTTGTTGTTTTTCACATTACAAGTGGATTATTCCTGAGTAGATTTGCATTATTACTAGCGCGGTTCAGTCTGTGTATTGAACAAGACAGAATTTGGATTTGTATAATACATATTGTAGTAAGGATTTATTTGTTTGTGCAAATAAATATAAAAATTAATGAAACGGAAATTTTCTACATGTACATAAAGTCTATGGGCACCTTCCACCAAACTCATGAAGACCTGTGCCTCCATGCAAAGCAATTACATTTTCTCTTAAATGTACCCTGGAGCTTTGTGTTGAAGTACTCTCCTAGTTCACTTCCAACCCTTATCCACTAGGACGGCTTAAAATAGTTCATAAAGGATGAGGGTGGTCAGTGGTGTCTCATTCAAAGACCATCAAAACCCAGGCCAATTTTCTTATTTTAGATTTTTTCATGTGCACAGCGAAGCAGAAATATCCAATTTTGTGCCGTCCAGTGTGTCCGGTTCTTTTTTTGTCATCGCATCTTCCCTGAAGCAAAATTGGTACATGCATGGAAATGAGTGAGCAGCTTTCGATGGTTATAGACTCGGGCAGCATTGGGGAATCCAAGGACTTGGCCTTAAAGTTCTAAAGTGGGGGAGAACAACTACAACCCACTCATTAGCAATGAAAGGTCTTTGTTAAATATGTCCTTGTTTCGATCATTTCTGCCTCACGATGGAAAGATTTACACAAATCTGAAAGTTTCAGGTAGAACTGGCTAGTCGTGGTGTGTTTATTCTTTTGAAGAAACACCCTGAGCTGAAGACTGGGCATGTTATATGCTCTAAAAGCCTATAAACTCTTGAAAAATGGCAATTAATGATGCAAAAAAGTGAATTTTTTTTTCAATGACAAATTAAATGCTTCACAAAATCCATGAAAATGCAAAATCGTTTTCAGAAAAGATTCACTAATACCCATTTGTAAAACTGAGTAGAATGAAGATTTTGTATAGCATCCTGTAGGGAAAGTGAAACGATTGGAGATGCGAAAGACCTCGAAGTTGGGAAACGAATCTGAGTCACCTTGTGCAAACAGGCATTTTATACACGTCTGATTCAAGGACCCCTATACCATGGAGCCGCCTGGATTTCATGCTTTGACATGGGCTTGAATACCACAGTCACCAGTAATTTTGTTGCAGCATTTTCATTTTATTTTTAAATGCTTTTCTTCACTAATGATAAAGTAAATCATATTAGACAACTTCTACAATTAAACTGTTAATTAGGGCTGGAGCACCGGAGGTGTGTAGAACCGTATTGCAATTGCTCAGAGCATTATTGTTTCATGGCTTTCGGTGCAGTTTTTGAGGACCGATACTACCCACAGACACACCCATAGACACAGACATGTCAGAACTGGTGAGAATTTGTCTGATTGTGGTTCGAAAGTGGTTCGGCAAAATGGCTCTATAGCATCACCTAACTCATTTCAGGTTCGAAAGTGGTTCGGCAAAATGACTCCATAGCATCACCTAACTCATTTCAGCTTATATTGTGCTCTCATTAGTTGTACGGGAGTGGCACACACCTGTTGGATATCAAAACTTAAGTAAAAGTAAAATCGATCGCATTTCTAAAATTGCCAGGAAGTCGGCTACGATATCCAAACCTTTAAAAAAATGGCCACATTCTCTTGTGACATACTTTAACAAACTCAAAGAGAATTTATCTATTCTTCCCCAAATTCCACCAGTGTAATCTTAAAGTATATGACATGTTAACTGCTATTTCAAACTGGGTTGGAAAGACAACACTTTGGAAATTGGAAAAATGTAAAATTTAGTACCATTCCAGGTCTCGTACTAGAACAAACTCTTCCTTGAGATTTTAATTGATCATCATCTAACTCCATCTGTCGTATCTAAAGGTATTTGTGAAGCTTTCTTAAACTATGTAAACACACAGCATAGAGGAAGTTGTGCATAGAGGAACTCAAACAATGTCTTATTAATGGCAAATTTACCAACTATGTCAACAGTCCATGTTTGAACACATCGACAATGTAATGTCAAGGTTATATCGTAACCAGGTGTCTACAGTAAACACAACATTTAACATTGATAAGATACTTCTTTTGTTTCCAATTTTGACATATGTGGCAAGAATATTAGCCAAAACAATACCAGAAAATATTTGGAATCATTATTGCCGGCCGGAGGTCATGACACTTTGAGATTAGTGAGGTTTTTATTATTTAAGTTCCCTGTATTGCTCAGTAATTTTAACAATTCTAGCTTCAATACATCTTCTAAATAAGTATTGGTTGTAGTGCAATAAACTGGCCACCAAGAGGTTATTGCAGTGGGGTGTTCGACACCTTTGATTGCTGCTTGCAGCTTTAATCAAATTTGTTTTGTTAATATACATTTTAAGAGCAACTGTTAAACAGTGAAGAATTTACAATGGAAATAGTTAAACACGTTGACTCCAATTTAGCTAAGAAAAAAAAACTTAGCAACAAAGTTGATCAACTGGTCCGCCATCTTTAATCTGAGCGACTGATTAACCAGCTGCAGTTTGATTAGGTAAACAGTCGCTTGCAAAGGCAAAGGAAAACCAAGCTAGGTGTGAAAAGCTAAACGTATAATTTTTTTTTTACTCATCGCATGTAATTGTGATTCATTGAACTCCATTCTTCCTGTGTTTTCACCAACTTGATAAATTGTGATGGGTTTTTTTGGGTGTTCTCAGAATTGTGGATTGTATGCCAATGTCGTAAAAAGTGGTACACTTTTGAACAATCTCATTATGAGGACAATTCCATTATAAATGGAGACATGCTTTCCGAGACAACCCGTGCCAATCACTATTTCACTGCACCTTCCAACTAATATCTTTCTAGAAACTTTCCTTCTATCACAAAGAAGCTTTCACAGTATGCCGCCTCTGCTTAACACTGAAGCAGCTCTCGAGCACTGAGCGTTTGCCATGCTGCACCGACTGCAGCGAAACACGCTTGAGTTCAAAGAGGTGCTTTGACTTTGACGACTGCTAAGCCACTTACACAGACTCCGGAGCAGTCAGGGGGTGTCCATTTACAAACATTCTTGCTCTTAGCCGCAAACCATTTCTCTGGAAAAGTCAAGAGGTGAACAAATGAATAAATAAAAGAACACATCCACACAAACACATTCACTGGCGGTCATGCGCTGCCAATCACAAAAGTGCCCTATTTCTAGGGTGGTTGTGTTGCCCTCAGTCTGTCTGCCTTCTCAGGTGGAAGAAAGTCCACCCACCCACAACATACAACCAACCGGTGCATGGTGGAGTTTCTGTTTGCTCTGTGAGGAATGGAGATGAGGTGTCAAGGATATCAGATCTCTGTACAAAACCCCTATTAGCATAATGCTTTCTCTGGCAAACAAACAACGTCTGGATTGAGTTTTTGGGCGAGGTCCAATACAATCAAAAGGAATACGATTGGGCTCATAACTGTGATTGTTCTGAATTTACAAGGTAAAATTAAGATTTGGTTAACTTCTTGTAACTAGTTGTAACAGTTCAAATAGGTCAACTATCATTAAATGTTTACATATTTAAAACAGAAAGTAACAATGCTTCCTCAAAAACCGCTCTGTTCTAAATGACTTGTTTTAGACTTTATACGTGGATGCAGAATGAATTAATTCATACGGTCAAAATGCTCCAATGGCACTATACAGACACTTAAAAATCAACTGTAGGTTATAAAAACTACAGCTAGTCACATGACCTGCAAGATCTATACAGGAAGTAAACAAACAGGGCTGATGTGGTAAATCTTACAATTTTAGTAGCTGTTCTTCGTCTGCCAAAGATTGCAAATCTCCGCTTGCAAATTTGTGCAGCTCTGCAACATAAATGGTTGCAGACTTTAGTGTGTGTAATCTTTCCTTTTCGCAGCTTTCCGTTCTTTTTTTTGACAAAAATATGACACCATTTATCACCTGATATTTCAATACTTAAAACCATTGCTCCTCCATTAATTCAGTTAATTCAGTTATTTTAATCAAAATAAAAAACAGCTCATTTTAAAAGCCATAGATCTCGTAAAATAATTGTGTATTAACGATTCTAACGTCATGATAAAGTTTAAATTTGAATAGTCTACGAGTAAATCTTTAATTTTCAAACCAAACCCGGTCTCCTGCATTGAAAAGAAATCCTTTAATCGTTGTTGTGTTGTTGCTTAATTATTTTAGTTTCTAAGTTTAATAAACTTCATAAAGTTAGAAATCTTCAACTTGATGTGACCATTAATTTTAAAAATGCTTTTTAAAAGTCAATAATTAGCTGTTTATTTGCTTGGAAGGCAATTCAGAGTGGTGATAATTATGACCAAATCAATTAACCTTGATCAAGTGCTCAATAAATACTTGTGGCGGGGCGCCTCCTTTACTGCAAAGTTAATGATCTGCAGTATTTTGTATAGTGTTCTTCGATTTACTTATAGCAAGAACAATATTGATGATAATGAAGATTATAATTGTTGTACAAGCACCTTTCATCACTCTGACTGCAACACCAAGATGCTTTACAAGCTAAATATGTTCACGAGTCATTGATTTCGGAATGAATAAATGACTGTTTACCCTGTGGCTGATCTGCTGTTGCATGCGTTGTAGCGGTCGCATGGCACTGTGTGTGTCATTCATGTTGTCTCCCAGGAATGACTGAGTGCGGACAGTGATGGCCTTTCATTAACTACTTTTGCTGTACAAGCGTGGCACACGTTACACCATGGAAAGTGCCCTGCTATCTAGAGCAGTGGTCCTCTGTTCAGCCACATCTGGACACAGACAATTTTTCGGCTACATTTTAGTTAACAGAATTTTAGAGGTCAAGAGGATGACCAAAGATGAGATATATGGATGTGATGAAAGAGGACATGAAGTTAGTTGGAAACGGATGATTCGCTGTGGCGACCCCTAAACTGGCAACAGCCGAAAGTAGAAGAAGAAGAAGAAGTTAGACACAAGGAAACTGGTAAAGTGACCATTAGACATTGTTTGGCAAGCTACTTGTAAAATGTAGTTAGCTAAGCTAAAAGTTACTGTGCTGCTCAAGATTGGATTCTAACTTTGTTAAAGGGAAATTTATTTTTACAAGTTTATAGGAGTTATTATTTGTTATGTTACTGTATTTTGTTATGTAAGTCGCAAGGCTTTTATTTTGAAGGTCTTGTAGAAATGGAAGTTATTCTTCTTCGCGTTTTTTTTTTTTTTGGGAAAATGCTCAGTACGAACGCTAGCATGGCGCTATTTCTCCAGTTTTAAAGGAAACTATTTCAAGCTGTGAGTGTTGTGCGGTTTTATATTTATGACTGGAATACACAAGTTTGATAACTTTTATGATGTTTTGAATGTCGTTACTAAATGAATGTGTTCCTGTCGATTTCATGATGTCATCAAGATATCTTACGATTTCAGTTTATGTTTTGTAGTAAGTTTTGTGTTTTATTCAGTTTTTTTCCAATTCAGTTTTGCCGACATCACTTAGAAAAATAAAGGAGCAAGAGTGCTCGTTTTCCTGGCTCTTGAAAAAGAGTTTGGCTTGCTGTTAATTTTATGCTAACGCTGCTCAGCACGACATGCATAGATAGACAGGACAGTACATTTACTCTTCATTAAATGTAGTAATTAAATATAGCAAAAGCTACAAAAACATGATAAAAATAGTTTGCCTCATCAAAGCTATTATTATTTTGGACCAATTTCAGATCATTGATTTGTGAGTAATATAAATCCTAAATGTGCAATGTTTTATTTGCCAATTGTTCTACATAAGTTTGGCTGACTAAAATGATAAAAACTGATTAAACGTGAGCACAGTAAACTCACTGACGATAAATCTTTTGAATTATCTGTATTCAGAATAATATTTAAGATTTAAATTCCCATCAGGAGTGAATGAATGCGTGTTACTCTGAGATTTACTGGCGACTTTTAAACTGCTGCTGCCTTTCAACACACAAATACCATGAAAATAACAAATATAATCAGCAAAAAGAACATCTTTTTGACATTGTGAGCTTTTCTTAATCACTTTTGTTTATACACTGTTAAAATAATAATTATATTGACGTTAACCGTTAATGATGCTGACTATGATGAAAGAGATAGCAGTAATGTGACTTTCAGGGGCTTTAAGTTTCTTTGAGTAACTTATACACTGTCTTCTTTTTGTTCAGTTTTTTTTTTGTTAGATTGGAAGCTAGATTCTCGATTGGAAGCACCTTTTAGTAAACATAGAGATCTTAATGTAAATTAAATGTCTGCTATTACAATCTGTTACGCCAGGTGTGCACATTACATCGGAGGTGCTACCGGTCGATCACGGCGTGAATTTGAAACAATATCAGCCGATCATCCATCCCGTCGCAGTTATCTGCAGATTCACGGATTCGGTTTTCTCTGCTCAATAGCTCGAGACCAGAATGTTCTTATTTAACAAATAATACCTATTTTCAATCTGTGTTATGTAGCGGACAAACTACAAAACGTTTTTTATCAAAACAAGTTTCCCTCGGCATTCGCAGAAACACATTATCGTCTATGCGCAACCCGCTGACATGGAATCGCTTAGGGACCGTCTGCAAATTACCAGATCCAAAATATGTTTTACCCAGAATATGCTTCATAACTTCATTCTAAATTGCTCTATTACAACCAAAATCAAGCAACATGCCACTCCTCACCTGCATATTGTACTGCACGAATATTAAAAATGTAAAAATTTATTAGAGCATCATTTTTATTCTTGATTATTTGGATCAAAGCTCAATTGCTCCCATAAAAATCACTCAATTACCACCAAATTCAAGTCACACACAACTGTTCTAATGATTCAATTCAGTGCAAGTCATCAAATTAAACTCAAGTTATTACAAAAAAATGTAAATAATAAATTTTTATGTGTGTTTTGTCAAATCTCAATAAAGTTGAAAATAGTTGTTTGTTGATTGATGTTTTACATTTTTGTAGCGGGTAGATCACTTTGACCGTGTCATTTTAAAAGTAGCTCGCAAGCTGAAAAAGTGAGCACCCCTGTGTTACGCTAACAGGACTCGAGCAAAACAAATGTAGCAGTTTCCTGGTTACTGAAATCGATGTCGAGTGCACGCCACGCAAACGGAGTGACAACTTGAAACAGCCAATCATGTTTTAGAAACAAACTGGCTGCAGCCAATAGATGAACGTAGATTGTTTGAAGGAAAGAAACTGCCTGACTAAGCCAGCCCAGGACGCTAGATAGAGAGGAAGAGCAGTGAATCTCTCACCTTTCGCCAAATCATGCATATTTTGAGCAATATAATTACCCCTGAGTACCAGCCCACTTAAAGCACTGAGGGATATGTATTGGTAGCTATTGCAGGCACTACTTGATTAAAATAGCTCCACTAATAAATGCTTTTTGATCTAAACAAGCTACCACCACACTACTGAGAAATGTAGTTAAACTATTAGCAACACGACTGCCCAACATTGCCGTCAGATGTTAACTATGCAGGGAAAAGCAATTAGCTGCATAAATGGTACTTACATTGATAGAAGTGAGTGATTCAAATGAGTCAGATGAATCTCTTGGACAGGAAATCATTGTTTTGAAACTTTCGCATTGGTGATATTGTAACAGCATGTTCAGTTTCATTTTGAAGCAAGGAAAGGAAAGCTCCCTAGGTAAAAAAAAAGTGATCATGGCCTTTTAAAAAAAATGATTTTGAACTTTTCTCATTGAATGGATTTGTACCTAATTGAAACATTATTTCTCAGACTAATTAAAAGTGTGGATTAGAACACTTCAAAATGGAAGGACCAAAGTAAGAAACCTTTTAATCATTTTTAAAAAGCTATTGCTTGCCTCAAAAGATCCCATGTTCTATTATTATAGGCTTTAATCAAAGAAAAATGCTTTTTGCTGCGGAGAATCCTGGCCACGGCTTACTTTGAAGATGCCTAGCATTTAATATAATTGCTCAATAGGTCATCTCAACTCTCCAATGAACACGCTAGCCACTGTTTGTCTTTTCACAGCGCTGAGTCATTTACCATCCACACTCTGTGAACAGTATTTTTAAAAGAACATTAGCCTCCAAACTACTGTAGGGGAAGTCGAGGGTTATCACAATGTAGAACTATTTACCAGGTAACCTTTGAGATATTTGAATCACCCTTTGCTTGATTCACCCATGCGGAATGCATGCTGTTAGACAGGCATCTCACACCTTCCTACTTGTAAACTCTTTAATTAAATCTTCGTGCCTTTTTATTACTCTCCTCTGTTGATCAAGAGGCATGGCTTGGAGACCTGCATTGAAAAACGATGGCAAAGATTACTCATTGTGTGGTTAGTTCTCCTATGAAAACATTTAATACATTTGTTGTTGTTTTTTTTGCTCAAATGAACCTAAAACTGAAAGTGAGCATGCTCTGATGAACACTCTAGGATTTCATTTCAACGCTTTCAAAGCATCTATATGAGCCCATTACTAAAAGCATTGACTCTGCTTTTTTAGAGTATTGTTTTCTAAATACCTACTATGACCCATATTATTAACTTCTTTTACTTTCGGCTGTTCCCAGTTTAGGGGTCGCCACAGCGAATCATCTGTTTCCACCTAACTCTGTCCTCAGTATCCTCTACTCTTGCACCAACTACCTTCATGTCCTCTTTCAGCACATCCATATATCTCGTTTTAGGCCTTCCTCTTGACCTCTTGCCTTGCATCTCCATCTCCAACATCCTTCTACCAATAGTTTTCCTGTGGCTCAGTTGGTAGAGCATTGCGCTAACAACGCAAAGGTTGTGAGTTCAAATCCCAGGGAAATCAAGAACTGACAGAAAAAATATGTTCATTCAAAATGTAAGTCGCTTTGGATAAAAGCGTCTGCCAAATGCATAAATGTTAATGTTAATAACCACCATCCCTCCTCTGCACATGTCCAAACCATCTCAATCTGGCCTCTCTGACTTTGTCTCCAAAACAACCAACCTGAGCTGTCCCTCTGATGTGCTCGTTCCTAATCTTGTCCATCCTCGTCACTCCTAAACTGAACCTCAACATCCTCATCTCTGCTACTTCCAGCTCTGCCTCTTGTCTCTTCCTCCCTGCCACAGTCTCCAACCCATACATCATAGCTGGTCTCACTACTGTTCTGTACAGCTTTCCTTTGATTCTTGCTGACACTCTTCTGTCACACAACACCCCTGACACTTTTCTCCACCCACTCCAACCTGCCTGCACTTGTCTCTTCACCTCTTTTCCACACTCCCGTCACACTGGACTGTTGACCCCAAATACCTAAACTCCTGCACCTTCTTGACCTCAGCCCCCTGTAACCTCACTGTTCTACTTCTCTCATAATGATAAGGCCTTATATATA
>SRMA01026298.1:188041-204402 GCA_007224835.1 Danionella cerebrum | reverse complement strand
ATATATATATATATGGGCACCATATGTTTATGGTTGCGTTAAATCACATTATTCTTCTTTACGTTAAGCTACTGTTGTTTTGTTCATTTCATAGTGTGCGACATCTCTCCTACTCATCAGCTTAATTGCATGATACCATGTTGTTGGAGTATCTATGAGTAGGGCTCAAATGACTTGAAACAACGAGAGCTGAGAGAGGAGCATTCCAGTTAACGTTTAAGTTAATGGGGAAACTCGAATTCTTTCCCAACCTGACATTATAGCAACCAACTGCAAACAATCATTTTATTTTATATCCAGCAGTTAACACAGTTTCAGTTCACGTAGAGAAAACCACGATACGTTCTATATATATATATATATATATATATATATAGAAACAAAATACATCAACAGCACTTTTCAATGAACTTCAGAAATTGCTTCAGCAAATGTGGAAAAACCAGGCTCAACCACTCTTACTGCTTTTGCTGAGCCATTTGTCTTTGAACTCTCTTTTGTCTTCTTTTTTTCTTTTACAGAGCAATCTTAAAATTGTAGTGGTTTAAAATCCCTTCTGTACTCCAGTTCTTAACAATATAAATATTTCCTGTTATTCGAGGCATGTAGTTTGTAGGATTTTATCCCCCTGAGCATTGGTTTAGGATGGACTTTTACTGCAGTAACAAAGTCTCACCTTGCCAATGGTCACACTAAGATCTTGTGTGTTGCTGGCCACATACATCAATGTGCTGGGAGACAAAAAGAGAGTGATTTCCTTTGATGTTATCTGTAGTCCCACTGAGCACAGTAGGAATTAGTAGGTTGTGTTTTAGCAGCTTTGCCAGACAGTCTTTTATCAGAAGCAATCACCTTTTCAACTCTCCCGAGCTATTCAACACTCTGTCACAGTTTAAATTGAGTTTTTCAAGCCTTTTGTGGCTATTTACTTAAACTCTTTGTTTGGCCAGTTCATTTTTAGGTCCTGGTCAACTGTTCTGACTTCATGTGCTTATTCCAGATCTTTCCTGTTTAACTTCCTAACAAAACAAAATTGATCAGGTTTTTGTTTCTTTAAAATCGGATTTCTTTGGTAATTTTTTGTATACCTTTTGTTTGGGACAAAGCCTCTTATGTACAACTATTGCTGTTCTATCATAAACATCTTAAAAATAAATGTACAATATCATGGAGGCTTAAAATGTTAGCTGCAATTTCAAAGCATCCAACATTAACTCTTAGAAGTCCGGGGCCTTTTTGAGCTTTATTTATTTATTTATTTTTACTATTTTACAATTTGCTCTATCTGCAACTGTGTTTTGTTGTAGATGTGTATAAGAGACAGCAGCTGTACTGTGCGACACTCAATAGCGTCCGTGCGGAAAATCGCCTTTGGCTTCCCTGTTAAAATACATAACGGGGATAGACGAGTGGATAAATTTAAAGTTGTATGCCGACATTGTTCCACGGAGATCGGGCAGGCAACACATCTAACATTTTCTACTGCTGGAGATATTGTCACTGCAACCAGATCTGTGCTCTCTTCAGAAAATGTGGATAGGTTAATCTTTTTAGCCTAAAACTTGAATAGTTAGTTTTGTTGATATATAAGCTGAAGCTGTTGCTAGTGTTAAAAGTTTTCAGGTCCTAACTAGTTGCAGTATTTCATTTTTTATTTAATAAAATGTGTTTTTCTTTATAAAGAGTGCAATTTATTTAAAATATCACCCAAATGTGTCTCTTTTATTTATTTTATGCAAGAATTCTATTGTGTATTGGCAGCTTTTCAAAATAAAGATTATGTAAGTTTTTATTTTTTTGTACCGAACCGAATGAACCGAACCGAGCTCTCCAAGACACTGTACCGAACCGAATACGATTTTAGCGTACCGTTACACCCCTAATATATATATATATATTCAGTTTGACAGAACATGGGTGCCATTTCGAACCTAAAGGCTTCCTGCACAGCGCTAAACACACACCAATAGTCACACTGGGCAATGTGGGTGAAGTGGCTTGTCATAATCGCAGAAAGGACCTGGTGGAGATCGAACCACCAACCCTACAGGATGACCAACTCCACCACTATGCCGCTTTTCACTCCTTAAAATGTCAAAGTAGCTCTTAGTTATTTTATAATCATCTTATGATGACGGAACAAAACCAGGGCCTTTTCCACTTAATCGCAATGTGGGTGAAGTGGCTTGTCATAATCGCAGAAAGGACCTGGTGGAGATCGAACCACCAACCCTACAGGATGACCAACTCCACCACTATGCCGCTTTTCACTCCTTAAAATGTCAAAGTAGCTCCCAACTTAGTTATTTTTCAACCATAGTCAGCAATTAATAAACAATCATAATTTTCTGTATAGTATATGTTCATGGTATGTCCTCAAGTGTATGACGAGGATTGACATCATCTAGGAATAATGAGGACATCACACTCTATAATATTTTATAAGAGTGACGAGAAATGTCACCTTACTGGAGTCAAAAAGGTAACTGCTGTACAAGGAAATGTGGTTGTGACAAAAGAGGCTGTTCTGGCCTACTGAAACACTCTTGACACCCCCCCCCCACACACACACACACACCACAACAGCTGCCTGTTTAATTAGAGCACAAGGTCCCTAAGAGACCTCCAGCTCCTCCCGCACACTGCATGGACCCCCTCCATCACTCAGACCTCTAACCGCTCATGCTGTTTACTCAGACAAGTCTGCTTGCAGCACAGTAACTTTACAGCACTAATTGACAGAAAAAGTCAGTGATTAACAGAGGAACATTCAGGATAGGAACTGCATTTAGAGAGTGGAGGACAATTATGCCTTGAGATGATACTATCTTGTGCTACTGTAGATACTGGCAGTTGCCTCTTTAATGGAATGCTTTGCTAGTACAGGGTACAGGACCCATCTTGCCCTCTGAACTGCTGTGGAATTGATTCAGCTGAAGGTGCAGAAACGGTTTCTCTGAGAAATTGAACTTTTTTTTTTTCATTGTGTTTTGTTGCATGCACATCAATGAGGGGAACTCCTGTGCCAGCACATCTCAAAGGTGACTGTGGAGGCCAATTTATAACATAAAACAGTCTGAGGGGTATTTGTTTACCTGCTATATGTCTGGAACAAAATGACCTCTGTGTCTTAAATCCATATTTCATGGATCTTAATTGGCACTAAAGTACTTTACGTTTTCTTTTTATCCATTTGATATCCTCCCATTTCTATCTGCTTAACCCTTGGAAGTCTAGGAACATTTTTTTAGCTTTTTTTTTTTACTAAAATGTGTTTTCTTTAGCACAAAGGTGGTTTGAGGACAATCAAAATTTCGGTTCCAAACTTTCATAAAGCACCTCAAAATCATATTTTTCCCTTAATGTACTAACTCCATGGCCCTTTTTTGACCACAAAACGCTATAAACCAAAGACGTCAATGTAAATGTTAATAAAAAAGTAAAACCATTCAACATACAATAATAAATAACAGTGACATTGAATCAAGTGCTGGTTCCAGAATAAACTGGTAAAACCGTGTCAGAACCCGAACGCAGATATTGTCTTCAAACTGCGGAGTTATCTTCTGTCTGGTCAAGTGAGTCCGCGTCCCGCAGTCTCTCCTTTCACCTCCTGGTGAATGTTGTCTCCGCTGGACTTTATTAACTGCGATTAAGTGGAAAAGGCCCTGGTTTTGTTCCGTCATCATAAGATGATTATAAAACGATTCAAATCTTTTGCTGCAGATGACAGCCGGCATTTTTCCACCTCCAAAATACTTCATCTTCCTCGTGTTGTGCTTGGTTTAATGGACTTATGCTATTTTGTAAAACTCATCATGCTTATCACGTTTGGTAAAAAATAGGATATATATATATTGCTTCAGCAAATGTGGAAAAACCAGGCTCAACCACTCTTACTGCTTTTGCTGAGCCATTTGTCTTTGAACTCTCTTTTGTCTTCTTTTTTTCTTTTACAGAGCAATCTTAAAATTGTAGTGGTTTAAAATCCCTTCTGTACTCCAGTTCTTAACAATATAAATATTTCCTGTTATTCGAGGCATGTAGTTTGTAGGATTTTATCCCCCTGAGCATTGGTTTAGGATGGACTTTTACTGCAGTAACAAAGTCTCACCTTGCCAATGGTCACACTAAGATCTTGTGTGTTGCTGGCCACATACATCAATGTGCTGGGAGACAAAAAGAGAGTGATTTCCTTTGATGTTATCTGTAGTCCCACTGAGCACAGTAGGAATTAGTAGGTTGTGTTTTAGCAGCTTTGCCAGACAGTCTTTTATCAGAAGCAATCACCTTTTCAACTCTCCCGAGCTATTCAACACTCTGTCACAGTTTAAATTGAGTTTTTCAAGCCTTTTGTGGCTATTTACTTAAACTCTTTGTTTGGCCAGTTCATTTTTAGGTCCTGGTCAACTGTTCTGACTTCATGTGCTTATTCAAGATCTTTCCTGTTTAACTTCCTAACAAAACAAAATTGATCAGGTTTTTGTTTCTTTAAAATCGGATTTCTTTGGTAATTTTTTGTATACCTTTTGTTTGGGACAAAGCCTCTTATGTACAACTATTGCTGTTCTATCATAAACATCTTAAAAATAAATGTACAATATCATGGAGGCTTAAAATGTTAGCTGCAATTTCAAAGCATCCAACATTAACTCTTAGAAGTCCGGGGCCTTTTTGAGCTTTATTTATTTATTTATTTTTACTATTTTACAATTTGCTCTATCTGCAACTGTGTTTTGTTGGAGTTTTTTATTTTATTACAGAATCATTACACAATAATCCTTAAGTTCCATTGTGCTTTTTTGTGCCAGAATTTTGAAAAAACACAAGCCAAATCACAGGTATTGTAATGGTATCTCTTATTTTCACCACTAGATGCCGCTGATGGCACCGATTTCAGATCTGGAAAATGAAATTGAAAGACTTTCTTACAACACCGGGATGCTTCCTCTTTACGTGCTCCAACATGCACGCTGTGCTCCCGTGAAAAGCAAGTTCCACCTCGCATGTATTGCACACAACAGCATTTTTGGTTAAGTTTAGTATAACTTTCCCATACCTTACTCGTTCGGATTCCTTTGCACTCCATAATTCGCGCTGAGTTTTCTTCTACTGCAGTCGCATTCGTGAGGGCTGTATCACCCTCTAGCACTACAGCGCCATAGCGCTCATATCGCAACACGTGACCCTTACATTAGGTCACATGACATCAAACGACTACTCGACAACACAAATATTTGCCGTTTCAGCCCTAGTTTTAATATTGTGCTATACATACAGTGCATCCGTAAAGTATTCATAGCGCCTCACTTTTTCCACATTTTTAATGTTACAGCCGTATTCCAAAATGGATTAAATTAAATTTATTCCTTAAAATTCTACACACAATACCCCATAATGACAATGTGTGAAATTGTTGCAAATTTATTAAAAATACAATCCTGAAAAATCGCATGTACATTAGTATTCACAGCCTTTGCCGTGAAGCTCTAAATTGAGTTCAGGTACATTCTGTTTCCACTGATCATTCTTGAGATGTTGCAGCAGCTTCACTGGAGTTCACCTGTGGTAAATTCAGTTGATTGGGCATGATTTGAAAAGGCATACACCTGCCTATATAAGGTCGCAGGTTTGACAGTGCATATCAAAGCAAAAACCAAGCATAAAGACAAAGGAATTGTATGTAGACCTCCGAGACAGGATTGTCTCGAGGCACAAGGCTGGAGAAGGTTACAGAAAATGTTCTGCTGCTCTGAAAGTTCCAATGAGCAAAGTGGCCTCCATCATCTGTAAGTGGAAGATGTTTGGAACCACCAGAACTCTTCCTAGAAATGGCCGGCCATCTAAGCTGAGTGAGAAGGGCCTTAGTCAAGGAGGTGATCAATAACCCGAGAGTCACTCTGTCTGCGCTCCAGCGTTCTTCTGTGGAGAGAGGAGAACCTTACAGAAGGAAAACCATCTGTGCAGCAATCCACCAATCAGGCCTGTATGGTAGAGTGGTCAGACGGATGCCACTACTTAGTAAAGGGCACATAGCAGCCCGCCTGGAATTTGCCAAAATGCATCTGAAGGACTCTCAGACCACAAGAAACAAAATTCTCTGGTCTGATGAGATTAAAATTGATCTCTTTGGAGTTACGTTTGGAGAAAACCAGGCACCGCCTATCACCAGGCTAATACCATCCCTACAGTGAAGCATGGTGGTGGCAGCATTATGCTGTGGGGATGTGTTTCAGCAGCAGGAAGACTAGTCAGGATAGAGGGAAAGATGAATGCAGCAATGTACAGAGACATCCTGAATGAAAACCTGCTTCAGAGTGCTATTAACCTCAGACTGGAGCGACGGTTCATCTTCCAGCAGGACCCAAAGCGCACCGCCAAAATGTCAATTGAGTGGCTTCACAAAAGCTCTGCGAATGTCCTTGAGTGGCCTGGAGAGATCTGAAAATGGATAGATAGAGCTGATGGAGCTTGAGAGGTACTGCAAAGAGGAATGGGCAAAAATTCCAAAGTGTGCCAAGCTTGTGGCATCCTATTCAAAAAGACTTGAGGGTGTAATTGCTGCCGAAGGTACAAAGTATTGAGCAAAGCCTATGATTTTTCAGGTTTTGTATTTTTAATAAATTTGCAACAATTTCAAAAACTCTTTTTTTTTCACATTGTCATTATGGGATATTGTGTGTAGAATTTTGAGGGAAAAATGAATTTAATCCATTTTGGAATAAGGTTGTAACATAAAAATTGTGGAAAAAGTGAAGCTCTTCCAGATGCACTGTAAATAAATACATCAGAGCTGCATTGTACAATGTCTCAAATTGATCCATGGATTTCCTTCATTTTAGCCCATTGGTTTTAGGAGCAGTTGACTTTCTTTTTTTTGTTATATGTTTAGTGAATTGCTTGTTTTCAGAGTAGCCAAAAAGATCATCCAGGAAGAAAATACAGAGATACTGGTGCTCTCAAGTGTAATGATGTAGCATTTGATTTCCTGAAAACATCTGGAAGGAGGCAAGCCAGAAACCCATGAGGAGCAAGTCACACGAGGAGGCTGTTTTATAATCTGCAGCGAAATGATGACTGTCTAACACCCACTGTTTATTTCGGGATGGTGTTTTCTCTTGGATTACTTTGGAATGAAGCCTCAGAAGTACATTTGCATTCATTATGGGAGAGGCTGTTGACATTATTACAGTAATTAATTGACTTGGAGTGAGCTGATGCTGCATCCAGCAGCAGGAGCTGTCGTCTGCGGGTTACTACCTGACTGCATGGACTTTAAGCTGAGTGCTTTGCCCCATTACCTTTGCCTCAACCTATCAAAATGTACCTTTTTCTTTTGGAAATATTTTTGATTTCCTTTTGAATGGCATTCAGACTTCGAAAAACCACAGCTTTGATTTTTTTATGTTTTTTTTTTTTTTTTAAATATTGTAGCACCCAATTCTTTCTGCCTTTGTTTATGTGCATTGTTTGCTAAGGGTGATACCCAGTTACTAGTTACTCACCCTGTTTTGAATGTTGGGTGTGACGCTTAAATAGAGAGTATTTAAAGGGGTTTCAAATGTTTGAGATTTTTGTTGCAGATATGAACTTACAGAACAAAAAAAAACAAAACTTCCAAATATTCATTAATTTTCCAAACCGTTTATTCTCATTTTTAGAGTCCATCGCAGGGCAACTTCCAAATATCAACTTCGTAAACTGTCACTTTATGACATAGATATATCATTGTTTTAGCCCCATTTTTTTAATTGCTTTATATCTTACTGACTTAAAAATTTGTATTTTTCGCAACACTTTAGACTTTTGTTACGAAAACTAAAAACTTTTTTTTTCGCCTTAGAAAAATTACAATTAGAAACTCAGACTTATATTTTTTTCTACAATTTCTGTTGTTGAATTATTATGTAATGTAATAAAAAGCGAACCTTGCTTGCGTATACGCACACACACACACGCACGCATTCACACACACCCACACACACATATAAGCATTAGAGTAAATTTTAAGGTAATACAAAACTTGAGGCTGTAGACTTCTAAGGGTTAATGGAACAACGCAGTTCATAACACCAAATTAAATTCCTGATAGTTATCCCCTCTTTGTTGTTTTCCATAATGGTGTTCCGCTCTTCACTTTTATGCTCAGTGGGTTTTCTAAAAATACATAATTTAATTCAGATTATTTGTGTAACTATCGGCATGATTTTCATGGAGGAGTTGTTGTAAAGCAATACCTTGCAAACTGGGTTCAGTAAGCTAATTTGTACCCTTCCACACACCATAATTAGCATTCTAACTTCCACCAAACCTTCATCTATGCCTTCTCTTCCGTCATCATAACTTTTTAAATGCTATACTTTGGGGTCATACAAAGAATTACTGGAAAGCGCATCTCATAGAGCCATAATACATAAGCTGCATTTTTTTCCAGTGAAAAAATCATTATACCCACTCTGGGAAATTTATTTTCCTTGCACATCGGATGGTAGTTTGATGGAAGACAAGTTTTTGCGCTTGTTAAAATGATCCTCAACTTTCGATGCTAATGGAACACCCAGCTCTATCATTTTTTTCATTGTAGGGAACGTAAAAGGTTTTGTGCTTGAGCATCAGGATGAATTTCTGTAATATCAGCTCCAGAAAAATGAACAAACATTTATTTAGATGCTTGCATTTGGCTACTTTGTTACAACTAAACATTTTACCCTAGCAACTAAATCAGATTTATCTCCACTTCAAGGGATCCTTTTATTGACATAATCCATTTCTCCCCAGCAACCAAACTGTTTACACCAGCAACTGATTTAAAAACGATCTATAGCTCGGCTCAGGAAAATCATTGATGAATGGGGTAAAGTTTACATTACTTCTAGTCACAAAGGGCACAGTTTTGAAAATAATTTTTAATGCCATTTTTACAAGCCAACATCAAAGTCTGTGTACAAACTTTAGCCAACCGTGTTCATTTATGACTTTTTCCTTAGATTTGCTCAGATCAGTAGAATAAACAATTTGTAACATAGGCTCAGTTAAACATAAGAAGTGCTTCTAGGATCCAACTATTTACAGAATCAAGTGCTGAGAGTTCTTGAAAATACGTTTTTCATGTAAAAGTCTGTTTTTCAAATTTGTAATCGAAGCTTTGCTGGATTCTGGTGGAGATCTAGGATTGTAACAGCTTGTGGTGCTAATAGTGTGACTCTTCTGCACGCAACTCATTTTGGTCTTTGACTCTAATGGGGAGCCAGTGGAGGGAGATTGAAGAGAGGACTGACTGAGAGCTCTTCCAGGTTCCATGAAAACCAGTTGAGCTGCTTTGTTCAGGATCATGTAGAGATGTCTGGTTGTAAAAGAAGGAAGTTCAGCAAGAAGAGCATTTCTGTATCTAGCCTAGAAGTTGAACTTAAGGTTGAGTTATCAAACTAAGGAAAAGTTATCACTTTTCTGCCATACCAATCAGTTTCTAACAAATGTTGACTTTCTCTTACCATAAAATCAGTTATGTGGTATTGAATTTGATCATTCAGGAGTTTATACAATCCAAGTAAAGGTTTTAAAGGTAATAGTGCAAAAGAGATGGAAAGGTCACTTTCTGTTTCTATTATTGCCCAATTTCAAAGCAGATTAGATTCAGGCCTAGAGCATATCAAGCATGGCTTAGGTTTAAAAGGAATGCTGCATTGGGTCGGTCAAACATTATGGTTCACAGGCAAAAATGTAGCGAAATGGACCAAAACAAGAAACATTGCTTTGTTTGCGAGAGCACTTTTTATCGGCGGTTTAATTTGAGCCTTGGAGATAGTCACCTTGTCAAGTTCACAGGTTTTATTACTAATGGCATCTGAGTGCTGCAAATAATTATTACTTCCTGAACTCCTCCATGCTCTGTATTTCTTTTTCTGCCTCTCTCTATCGTTCCGTACATAAGCTGAGACATTAACAGCTCGGGAGTCTAGGTTACCCTTTTGGATGGCTACCAGAGTGAACATGATTGGTGTATTGAGTTCAGGGCTGAGATTGAATGCGCTGACCCTCATCGAATGCAAACGCTATAATGGTTTCCTAAGCTTGCACCATATTTCTCAAGGTGGGTGGCAAACTACTCATCGGCTCTCAAGTAGATGAAGCTGTGCAATGCACAAATAAGGTCAGAGAAGGATTTAGGGTTGTTTCAATATCAATATTTTTAGCAACACTTTTCATCTGAAAGGCAATGTTTCTTCATTTCTTTGCGATTGTTTATTGACCTGACCCACATTTGGATTTGAAGTGTCCAATATAAATAATGAATTATACTTGCCCCAAACTGTTAAAACCCCAGTTTTCCTTGAGGTTGTTGCTGTTCTTCTGGGTGGCTTTTTCATTTGCCAGTGTTAATTTCTTTTAATTCCCTTTGCTGGTGCCACCTCGGAGACAGGAGATTTGTGTGTGGTGTGAAATGGAACCGGGGGAGGGGAGAGAGATAGAGAGCAGCCACATTATCCATAATCCAGTCACAGCTGTCTGAGGTTTAGCGACAGCGCTACAGCAGCTCCCTGCTAATAGCTCGATATTTCATAGCCGAAAACGCCCTGCCTCAACCCACTTGATGTACGACAATGTCTTCGTTTCACCCCCCAACCTTCCCTCCATTCCTTCCCATATCCTTGCTCATTTTACCACCTCTAACACGTGATGTCTTTTTCTCCCTCTGTCTTGCTCTGCAGTTTGATAAAGCATATGCCTACAGCATCCGCCATATGTTTGGGAAAGAAGGCAAGCGCACCGACTACACTCCCTACAGTTGCATGAAGGTGATTTTGTCAAATCCACCCAGCCAAGGCGACTTTCATGGTGAGTCATGCTGAGCCAGACTGTTGGTTTTAACTGTGATCTCCTCCATACCAAGGCCTATGTTTGTTCTGCTGCAAAGGGAAACAAAAGAATGTTTAGTGTGCAGTGTTCCTGATTTACGCATAAACACACCTGGCTGCCTAAGTGATAACACCTGCACCTAAAGGGCAATATTTAATTTGATGTGATTCAATAGCTGCAGTAGAGGAGGATTGAAATGGTTAAGAACATTGGTCTCTTGAAAGTTCTGCTAAATGTTGAGACTAATTTGTTTTCAAGTGAAACGTTCCCTTGTTAACATAATGAATGCTTGCTATTTAATATTCAGCTTTTAAAGTTTGAGTCTAGTGGTGCTTTCACACCTCTAGTTCAATTCATTTGGTCTAGACCAAGAGGAACAACTGATTCATTGGTTCAATCGTCTTCAGACGTTTGCACTGATCAATCTCGTCCGCACTAGTTGAAAATACAGCCATGTGACATTATACGGGCCAATCATTGGTCACATACGCCACCATATGTTTTCTCAACTGCTTTTCGATTGGTTAGAATGCACGAGCAGACGAAATGAACTATGGAGGACCGAAAGACTAATGCACTCAAAATGGATAGACTTCGATGCTTGATTTTGTCCCTTGCCGTCTTTTACGATATCATTTGTGTTAATCCATAAACGTTGCAAATGATGCTCGGAATGCAAAGTTTGACAATGATAAACACTACTATGTAAACAGACAAGTGTCAACACATTGTCATGCGTAAACAAGTACGGTGACTCTAATCTTTCAAAAAGATTTTTATCATCTTCATTCGTGTTCAGTTCAGATCAGAGTTCGATCATGTACTCACCGCATAAAAACCACTCTAGTGTTCATTTGGATTGGTACTGAGACCACTTCCTCAAGTTGGGTTGTTGCTTTTTCACTTGGCGAAATGAACCAAACTAAATGGGAAAATGTCTAGTTTGAATGAATCAAAGTAAATGAGTCTGGTGTGAAAGTGCTTGTTCGTTTAATTTGAACCCAGACTGAGAAAAACTACTGCTAGATTGTAGAAATCCTCTGCAGATGTAGTTCTCATTAATACCACACTGATCGCTCTGGTCTACAGTCAAGTGACATCATAAGGGCCACTCATTGTTCACATACGTCATCATACATGTTTCCTTGACTGCTTTTTGATTGGTGAGAATTAGGTATGCACGATACTGTTTTTTTTAAGACCAAGAACAAGAATTGATTT
Source organism: Danionella cerebrum (assembly GCA_007224835.1). Lineage (NCBI taxonomy): Eukaryota > Metazoa > Chordata > Actinopteri > Cypriniformes > Danionidae > Danionella > Danionella cerebrum. Next base: position 192,324 of record SRMA01026298.1, on the reverse strand, counting down.
TTTTTTTTCTGGTACTTTCCAATACAAGTGAGAGAAATTTCAAGACGGTTCTATCATGTGTTCGTAGGAAAACCCCGACAGTGACTCAACAGTGACTTGGAATGTCATACTTTGGTTCCAAAATGTTAAGAAGGTGATAATATCCCAAGTTATCAACATCTGAAAGTGATTGATAGTCAAAAACAAGTTCTGTCGACGACGTCTCAGGGCATTGGTCTTTGGTATCGTAAGTACATGAGCTCAGTATCGGGCACAATACCGATGCTAGTATCTGTATCGGTGAATCCTTAGTTAGAATGAACGTGCACATGGAAGTAAACAATTGGAGACAGACTGCCTGAAATGTGCCCAAAATGGACAGACTTTGTTGCTTGATTTTGTCCCGTCATCTTCTAATACATTGTTTGTGTTAATCGCTTATGATGCAAGTTGATGATGCTCAGATTACAAACTGCTGAAGTTTTCGTTGTCTTAATTTGTTTTAACTTTGGATCACCAAAAAGTAACCACATTGTTGTGGCTTTTTGCCACTCACTCTTTCTGGTTAAGTGTATACCCTCTATACATGTTAAGCTCCTTCCAGCTGCTTTCAGATAACTGGCATTTTTTAGCTGGATTCACCTTTTTTGGGAGAATCCAGATTGTCATACATACAAACTCTGTCATTGTCCTATTTATATATTTTAACTGAATTTCATATTTCAAATGATTCGTCCAGAGCCTCAAGTCAGTGCTGATTGGTAGTTAGAGATCCTGTCTGCTGTGATTACTGTGTGCTGTGTTTATCTGATATGGAACAGCATTCATAGGAAAGCTTGGAATTGTGCATCAAGTTCAATCACTGTCCCTTTCAGCCTCTTGAAAAATGAAACACCTTTTCCTTCACAGTCTTATAAAAATGCACAGTGTCTCTGCAAATGTGACTGGAGTTTTCTTGTGAGTAGGTGTATTACGGTTTATAATAATAATAATAATCTTTATTTTAAAAAATGCCTTCCCAAAGCACTGTACAGAGAATACATTTAGGTAATTAACGGCAAGGAATAAAAGAATAAAATGTCAATGAAGCCAGTTTATAAAATGAGTTTTTCAGATGAGATTGAAAAATTTTGTACCTTTGTGCATCCCAGTGTTCCACAGGGACTGTGCATAGACCGAGAAAGCCCTGTTTCCCATAGTCTTTGTGCGAGGTACAGACAGAAGCTTAGACTGTGAGGAGTGGAGCGTACCACTTGGGGTCTAAGTACTTAAAAGTGAAGACAAGTATTCAGGGGCCTGACCATTGAGTGCTTTATAAGTGAGGGTTATCGTTTAAAAATCCACACGGAACCAGACCGGGAGCCACTGCAGCCATTTAAGAACAGGTGTGATGTGTTCACATGTCTGGTCCCCATCAAGACACGAGCAACTGAATTCTCAACAAATGCAACCTGTCCAGGGTAGATGTTGAAAACCCCAGCCAGGAGAGCATAATAGTAATCCAGACGGGACGTGACAAATGCATTGATTAGTCTCTCAGCAGTTGAGAATTGGTGGTAAAATGAAGACTTGACTGATCAAATGAAGAACAAACTGATCAAGAACAAAGGTTCCTCATTTTGGTCTTTGACTCTAATGGAGAACCGTTTAGTTCAATGGGGAAAATGCTTTGCATACAAAACAAAAGATTCATTTCAATGGAGATCAGTTTAAATAACTCTGAGTCACTTATTTCAAAGTCAATAACACAAAGCACTTTCACATTTAAAGCTTAAACTTTTTTTGCCAGGAGGTATAAATTTATTAACTTTTTGTCTTCTTTCTCACAGGATGTCCCTTCCGCCACAGCGACCCTGAGCTGTTGAAACAGAAGCTGCAGTCTTATAAAGTCAACCCTGGTGGGATCAATCAGGTTTGTGCAATGACTACACATTTGAGCCGACTCAGCACAATGTTCTTATTGGTGGCGCCTGCTTTAAGGGTTGTTTTGAGCCATGCATCAGGCATAAAGTCTTCTTAAAATATTGCTTGGGGTCGATAAAAAAAAGAGTTGCGCCACAACGTAACCACTGGCCAAACACATTCTACCAAATAATGAGCAGAAATGTCATTAGCTTGACAATTAATATGAAATGATTGTTTAATCATAACCAGGAAAATGGCGTGATTCATTTTAACAAGGCATCCCTGAAAGCCTCGTCCTGCTGTACTTTTAGAATATTAATGAATCTACTGTTCTTCCGGAATATTAATGACGAAAAGAAATAACACTCCAGATTCTCCAGCGTAATGATGACTCCAGCTCTGTGTTGATTGCTTTGACCTTTGCTGTATCCAGTGATTTGATGTGTTCTTTTAAGTACTCTTAAAAGTCATTTCAACTCACTTTTTTCACCCATTAAAGTAGATGTAATGGGGCAGGCAGTGAAATGAAATTGCACTGCAGTTATAAACCTTTCACGTTAATGTAATTAACAAGCTGCTTTTAATAAGGACACTAAAAGCAATGCTTGAATTCCTTTAAAACAATGTACTTTACTCTGTCTAGTTTTGTAAACTCTTTCCATTGAAACTTGGATGATTAAATGTAGCTATCTTGAACTTTAGTAATTTGTACATGTTTCCACATGTATTTTAATGGTGAATGATGTTTTTAGAACTCAAAATAGCTTTTGAAAATGTGCACAATTTTTTGTCCATTCATGGCACTGTTTTAAAGAAACAAAATGACAGGAGGGAGTAGAAACAGAAAGTTACGACATCGACAACCTCTGAACACTCCTGTTGTTTTGTACAGATCAATGCAAGGATGAGGTTTTTGTTGAAACTAAGGTCGGAAAGTTACGTTTAAGGCCTTTACACTGCATCACTTTTGCAGCTGTGTCACAGACCCTCTTCTGAAAACTAGATGGCGCTTCGGTGAACTGTAATTAAAATCAACTCTCTTTAAAACCAGTTTCAGATGCACAAATTCGACCCTGAATGTATGCCCAGAATCGCATGCAAATCTGAGTTTGCGTATGCCTTTGACAATTGCACAGGTTGGCAAAATCAAAAACTCGTCTGTCGGCGAGTCACAAACCTGCAGTGTGTTCTGACTAAAATAATGTCAATCAGAGAGAGCCAAATCCAGAGGGCAATGAGAAGTTACAGCGATTGAAAAGATGTAGACGTCATTATAAACAGTGGTTTCTGTTCAAATGAGGGTTCCTTTTCGGTTTATTTGGCCCCAATCAATGAATTAAAAACTTGCACACTCTATTTTTATAAATATTATAATCTCATTCTTGCACTTCAGTCTGGCACATGTGACCTCAAGCTGTTTTCAAATCTTTCTCGTGAGTGCTTGGTTGTGAAACGCAGTTTAAGAACAAGTTCTCTGCCATTTTGTCTAAAATCATGCTTTGTGAATCTTCTGTTGCTGATCCCTCGTCCAGAGTGAAATAAGCAACAACTGGATGCTACTCCAAACAGTCCTGCAGTCTGAAGGGACCCGGAGTTTGGAGGGACTTCTGCTTCTAATCCATCAGGAATACAGCTCCTTGTTTTTTTCTTGAGCGGCGCCTACCGCTCCTGCTGCCTTTCCAGGCTGAAAACATGTGACCAAACGAGCTCTTGAAAACATCTTTGTTCGTTTCTTGAAAAATGATGCAGCTGCTGGTGTGTATAGTTACAATAGCTCCCGTGTAAACAACATTAAAGATTTACTGCATGCAGCCCCTGCTTTAAAAGAAAGCATAGGTGTGTAAAGGCCTATATTATGCTATTGGGTTGAGTTGATGGGTTATGCCGGCATCCCATTAAGACTTCCCTCCTCTCTCTCCATGTAGCAAACATAACTGGGGCTACTTCTCATACCTCCTAGAAACTTTTATAATAATCCACTGACTAGCAAAAAAATCTAGTGGGGTTTTAACTCTCATAAAATCTTAACACAATCATAATCAAAACCTTTTTCAGTTAAGTTTGGCCTGTCAGCACTTGTTGCCCGCCTCAATCACTGCCATGCGGGTGACAATAAACTTAAAAAAAACTTGGAGAAACTCTGGGTGTTATGTGGTTTGTTGCAATTTTATTTTTGCAAGAACCATAATTGAGAGAATGAACAAACTTAAACATCTTTCAAAATTATATTTTCAAACGTCAAATAATTACAGACCCTGATGTGCTTAAGCTTTCATTTAAGAGATCATCAAACTTTAGAGATCTGTATCTGGAGTTTTGTCACTAACTTATTAGCATAACAAAAGTGTAAATTTTGTGATCCCTCTACCGAAATTAAGACCGGGGGGGGGGGGGGGGGG
>SRMA01026298.1:151682-187787 GCA_007224835.1 Danionella cerebrum | reverse complement strand
GGGGGGGGGGGGGGGGGGGGGGGGGGGGGGGGGTGTGGGCGATGTTTATGTGACTTCTAGATTCAAGTTGAGTGCTCAGGTACAGATATTTGCCACTTTACCACCAGATTTTAGTTCGCCAAAGTCATCATTATCATCAAAGTCATCAAAGTTATCAACGTCCAATTGGTGACGACATAATTTTTTTGACATGTCTGAAATGACATTTTTAAACTTTGCTGTTTTAATGCCACTTGGTGACATCATGGAGATGCAAATGCAAGAAAAAAAAACAGAAGAAGAAAACCATTCCGTGAGCTCAACAACTGATCAGTCAGTGATCAACCTTTTCTTCAGAATCAGAGAAACGCATCATCTTGGCTTGCTTTTAGAACCTCTTTCTTTTTGGGTACAAAAGTACAACGAAAGCGTATAGAACGCAGTAGAAAACCTCTCAAAACACAAGCTGTGCCATTACAAAACAGATCGGTGCACAAGTGACATTCCAGGCAAACTGCACCAGAGCCAGATTGTGAACCCTTTAAATATTTTAAATGATGGATATTAAACAGTTAAACGTGTTTAAGAGGAAAGCAAGTAATCACTGTGAATCTGGAATATCAAACACATTCTGAAACTCTGAGGACCTATGATTTTAAGCGGCGTCACATGATCGATGTCCTACACTTGTATTATTTCTTCCGAAAGGTCCATGTATAACCATTGTGTGGTTGAGGGAAATGGCTGACTGCTGGCTAATGCAGTCTGACATGCCAGCCCAAGGGTAGCACATTTCCAATCCAATTAAATTCATAATTTCATTGCAGACCCCAAGCAGTGTCCTTCTAGACTCTTCGACTGTTCAGAGTCTTAGACCTGTGGGTGTGTGAAGCAACAGCTTCATGCTCACCCCAGGAGCTTGCGCAGCACGTGGCCTCTCACTTGCAGAGCCAGCCCAGTGCGCTGGATAATTAAAAACCTCAGAAAATGTGAAAAGCCCTTGCAGTAAAGTGATTAAAATGCATAGCGTCAACCTTCTCAGTCAACCTGTCTATTGACAAAGTGACATTACAGTCAAAAGGGCGAGAACTAGAGTTGGAAAACTGAGCTCAGCTCTTTGACTTGCGGTTAGAAGTAGTCACAGCGGGGGCTCCTACCTCAGGAAGAGCAGATTAAAGGATCGCACGCTTGTTTCCAGGTTCTCACAGTGGAATGAGGTGGTGGAACATGTAGACTTCATGGATTTATGATTTCAACTTATTTCATGCCACTTAAGGCTTGAACTTGATTCGTGGAACCTCAAGCTGGTATCCTGCTGTACATTTTCTTCTCAGCAGTGTTCATCTCTGGAGCTTTGAGTTAGGTGTTGGATCTCACCTTTACATCTATGCATTATGCATTTCTGCTCTTGCTGATGGTAGCTGAGGTGGAATGGTGTACGTTACCACAGGGAATACATGGTGTTAAAGCTTCTCCAAAGGGGAAAGTTTGAGAAGAAATAGAAGCTCATTCTTACCACTTCTGCTTTTCCCTTTGATGCCAATTTACCTCTTGTTCCTCACACAAAACCCCATAATGTGTGCAGTGTCTGCACAAAGAGCACAGGAAATGTGTTCTTTGTTGCTCATCAAAGACTTCTCTGCATTGATTTGACATTTGGGCCATGATTGTTTATTCAAGTCAGGAGGAACCTTGTGCACTTTAAACATCTGCAGTAGAGCTGTGATTTTTAGGCAGCTCTCCTTTATATTTCGTTTATGGGGGTTGGGACTTGATTATGGATGAATCTTGAAGCAAAACACTATTAATATACATGTCTTTGGTACGGTGTTCTGCAAAGTAAGCAATGCCCTTCCCCTACTCTTTATTGGTTAGTCATGTGATTTCAGTGTTTCCCCTAACATTCTATAGGAAGTGGCCCATCCTTTTGAGACTACCCTCTTTCTCCATGTTGCAAACATAACTGGGGCTACTTTTCATACCTCCTTTGAAACTTTTATTAATCTACTGACTAGCGAAAATAAAACTAGTGACTTTCTGGGGTTCTTAACGCTGGCAGCCCCAACTCTCGCCCCAATCACTACTGTGTGGGTGACCATAAAGCTATAAAACTCTGGGTGCGATGTGGTTTGTTGCATTTAAATTTTTCCCAAGAACCATAATTGAGAGAATGAACAAACTTAAACGTTTTGATGCTTCAAAATTGTTTTTTTTTTAAATGTCAAATAATTACGGACCCTGATGTGCTTGAGCTTTTATTTAAGAGATCATCAAACTTTAGTGGTCTGTATTGAGTTTTGTCACTAACCCATTTGGTTCAGAAGCTATAAGTGCTTTAAGTTTAAATTAGGTTATATAATTCAAAAGACCCAGCTCTATTAGTGTGGCAATTTTTTTAACTGTTGTGTGAACGGTTATTTGGTTTGCGATTGAGATCTATTGTGGAAGAAAACGACTTGTGCCACTGCACAAGGCTTCTAATAATTGCATGAATAAAAGAAGAATATTTTTATTCCATCCTACCATAAACATAAATGTACCACGACTATTGTTTCCTTTTTTTAACCCTTAGAAGTCTTGTTCTTTTTGAGCTGTTTTTTTTTTACTCTTTTTTTTTTTTTTTTTACTTTTTACTAAAGTTGCTATAATAAATTATATTTAAAACAGTTTTTTTGTGTCAATAATTGATTTTTTTTTGTACAACCCAAGCTTCTTTTTTACAAATTTTTTTTTGCATGACATTACATAATATTTTCACAAACTCATTTAAATTTCTCAACAAAAGAGACAAAATTAAATTCCACAAATCCCCCAAAAAAGGAAATACTTTTCAGGTATTTCAAGACAATGACAATCAAGGCCAAGACAATGTGATATTGTATAAAAAAAACTCCTAAACCTTTAAAAAACATGGAACTTTAAAAAATACAAGCCATCTTAAAGGTCTTGAACTTCCAAGGGTTATCTCTTGTTTTCACCTCTAGATGGCACTGATTTTTTTGGGTCGGTAATATGAAACTGGAAGACTGTTGCACATTTTCTCACATTTTAAATTTAATTACCTTGCAAGTTATGTGTCATACCTCTTGTAATGTTCCTTTAAAGCAAAAAAATATTCCGCACATTATATGTATAGTCAAAATTTTATGAATGGCAGGTTGCATCATTCCTACGTAATTCAAAACAACTCACCAGTGCTACCGAAACTTCTAATTGTTAAAATCCATATTTTATTTTCACGCTCAGATTTCCTCTTTTTGTGTTTCTGTAAGTACTCACATCTCGCTTTCTGTTTCTGTCTCTCTCTCTCTCTCTCTCTCTCTCTCCTCATAGATTCTGGAGCTGGTCAAGGGAATGCATTATCAGCTGGCCTGTCAGAAGTACTTTGAGCTGACACACAGTGTAAGGATGCTTTTCTTTTTGTTGTAATTGGGCCGGCTTCTGTCAGCTCAGAGACTGCCCTGTTAAGTCTTTTAACAGCCTGACCATTGTAGTCACATCTGGTGTTTGTTGACACCCAAAAGTATAATTGTGTACAGGGTTTATTCAAGCGTTTTAAGATTCATTGATCCACAACAATGAGCAGATTTTTCAAATCTTCATTCATTAGCAGCGTGGTTGGCGACTTCTGATCCTTTTCCATAATTCTGTGCAATTATTCTTTTTGGCTTTTTCCCAAATGGCACATTTGATGTGGATTTTCGGTCTTGAGACGGCTGTTGCCAGTGTCTCTGAAGTCCTTGAGCCTCTAGGGTGTCCCATTTGACATTTGAGGTCTTGCCGTGACATTTTGGTACAGGCCTTTAAGTCCTAGCAATGCTTTATTTATAACATAATTTCAGCACGGCTTACTGGAGTGATGAACAACCGCTGGATGATTCTGATTGAATTTAATGAAGTGTGAACATATTAAAGCAGTTAGACAGTCTAAATGATTGTTCTCTTTAGGCATTCTGGTGAGTCTATATTATCCATTTTTTTTCCAGGACAGAGCTATTCTGGAATTTCTGCAAATTATTTTTAGGAGACACCAACAGAAACTAAACTCAATCGTAACTTCTACACCAGATTCACATTTTTAAAATGAAAATATTGTTTCAATGTCAAGCAGCGTAACATATTTCTAGGAAAAAGCTTATAAAAAATTGTTCCTGATGATCCTCGTAAGGTTGTGATTCTCCATTTTACTGGTGCAACTCTTTCTTTAATACATTTGCTTAACTTCAACTTTCTATAGATTTGGTTGCAATGCAATACTTTGCACCAGCTTCTTAACCTCTTAAGCCCGAGAGTCCCCGGTACCGGGGACTTGCCCCCTTGTGCATTACATTTTCGCTCATAGCTCACTAACCCTGAGAGTAACCCACACATATTAAATACTGTTGTGCTCAGCGGATCCTCCTCTAAAAACGAATCTAATTCAATTTCATATTCGTGAACCACAGCTCGAACACCATGCAAATAAACAACAACATGTCCGGAGTATAATTCATCACCAAGTATTTGTTTATGTGCGATATGTATCCAAAATATAAACGCAAACACCAAAACCATGGCATCAAATGAAAGCTAACAACCAGCAGAATCCAGCGATATGCAACTCATTTACATGGCGCAAAGTTTTTCAGAGCAGGGAGCGAAAGTTCCCCGAAAAAAAACGCCAGCAAAAACAAAGCAAGCATGTAAATCTTGTCTTACCTTTGCCGTTTTTTCAACAAAAGTTATTTCCATAGCGATAAAAGTCCGTTTGTTGTTATATCCGGTAGCTTCGCGGAAACTCCATTTTAACTCTTTTCTGTAGCTCTGTGCTCAAAATAACATGACCAAATATGGAAACACTCCCCTTGCGTAAAAGCGGTCCTCTCCACGCTCCGTGTCCTGTGATTCGTCGGGATCCTGTCAGTCTCAAAATGGTGGACCTCATTGGATTCTACAGATTCTAAGCTTTTCAACGAGGTATAGAGCTCCCAGATTGGACAGACACATGCGGGGTGGGCACACGCAGAAGTTCCAAGGCTGAGACATGGGCAAGGTCGCCAGTTCATCATAGGGCACTTTCAAAATCAAATGAATATTTATGCAATTAAGCCATTTTTGAGCATTTTATTTAAACCAATTGAAAATGTACCATTTTTGGTTTGCTGTAGAATTTTAATTAAGAGTATTTTATCAAGTTGCAAACTTACGAAGCAACCGAAGAAAGCACCACGGGTGAAACTGCTGAAAACTAGATTAAAACTGGAAATTGAAAGGTTAATGTTTTTAAGATGACAATATGGTCACGTTTTCGGGGAACGGGAGCTAAACTATGAATAAATGATGACTTTTGTGAAACCAAGCTTTTTCAATTTGCAGTGACCTTTGAGAATATTAGACGTACTTTTGTGTCTCAAAATTGGTTTAAAAATGGTTATCTACTATATTTCGTTTTTATATTTATGGAGGCAGATGAAACTGGCAGCCGTCTCTCTATTTTATTTATTTTTTGCAGAGCAAGAACTATTTTAGAGCGCTGTCAGTCAAGATTACCTGAGTGTCACCTGTGCCCTGTCCCTCTGCTAAAAATGCAGCCCAGCTGTCAGCTCGAGAGTGAAAATGTGCAGACAGCAAAGCCACGCAAACACTTGCTATCTGCTGGGTGACAGGTTAATGTGAAGAGGGGGAAGAGACTGTCGTGGATATGAAAGTGATTGGTAAACCTTTCAGATGTTTGTCAGCACTGTGTTGTGAGCTGGGTTTTAAACAGAGAGGTCTTTTAGGCCGTAAGCATTTATGGCTCTTTTGGAAGAAGTCGTGAAATACAATGAAATTCGGGTGTATTGAACAATAATTTTATAGTTATTTACCATTGTTTGTTCAGTTGCTACAAAGGTTAGATTGTAGCGATAATTTGTTTTATTACATAATTTAATTCTAAAACAAATGATTATTACTGTTGATAAATTAAATAGCACTATGTTTAATAATAGATATTTACATGCAAACCAATTACAGTTTAGCAAAATCAACTAAATACTTTACTTTCTATAGAAAATGCACATAAAAAATTACTTTATAGAGACACACCTATAAGCAGGGTATGAAATGAACACCCGCCAACCTGCCAGATGCAGGTTATTTTGCTGGGTGTTGAATAAAACTAACTCGCCAGTTTGGCAGGAGACGCATGAGCCAATCATGAACACTACACTATGGTGATGTTTCAGAACACATGAACACTGTGATGTTTCAGATACCTATAGGCAGCAGCGCGCAGATGTTGTATACTTTGGTTTGCGGGTCCAAGAGCTGGACAGTGAAACAAACTGAAAGAGGAGAGATGTCAGGATCAGGAAGAGGTGAGAAGAGGAAGGAGGCAGAAGATGAATGAATTTGTGCCACTGCCCGTGCCAAAACTGCTACTGCGCTGAAAGAGGAGGTCGGGAGGAATCCTCTTAATGATTGAGAAAAGATGAGCATCCAGACATTTCTTTAGCATCAGAGCGAGATGTCAGACCTGTCTGAAAAAGCGAACAATCCGAGAGCATGCATTAATTGCGACAGAGCAGAGGCAAAAAAAGACTTTATTTCGTTTCAAATAAAAGTATTAGCTTGTTTTTCCAATATTTCTATTTTTTCGGAAAAGTCATTATTCATGCCGAATTAATTTATTAAAACACAACCCGAGCGCAGTGAGACAGCTTCTTGAATAAAGTACGAGAGAAAAAGAGAGAATTAGTAGCAACTGTAGAACGAGAGAAACACAGACTGTGAAAATATTTTTTACTTTTCATTTTAAATTATTACCCTGTTTTTACAATATGTTCTGGAAAAGCTCTGCGTCTATATTAATTTGTGAGGAAAGGAAAGGTGAACTGAACAGTTGTGAGACCAGCTATGATGTATGGATTGAAGACTGGCAGTGAGGCAGAGATGATGTTGAGGTTCAGTTTAGGAGTGACGAGGATGGACAAGATTAGGAACGAGCACATCAGAGGGACAGCTCAGGTTGGTTGTTTGGAGACAAAGTTTGAGATGGACCAGATTGAGATGGTTTGGACATGTGCAGAGGAGGGATAGTGGTTATATTGGTAGAAGGATGTTGCAGATGGAGATGCCAGGCAAGAGGTCAAGAGAAAGACCAAAGAAAAGATATATGGATGTGCTGAAAGAGGACATGAAGGTAGTTGGTGCAAGAGTAGAGGATACTGAGGACAGAGTTAGGTGGAAACAGGTGATTCGCTGTGGCGACCCCTAAACTGGGAACAGCCGAAAGTAGAAGAAAGAAGTTTTTCACATTATTTATATAAAAATGAGAAACAAATGAAACAAGCAAAAGCAGAGTTCTCTCTGTCTCTGCCCAAGAACATCCATCACATTAAAATGACAGATGATTGTTTCACTTTTAAAAGAGAACCAGATGTTTGACAAAATCTGCATTTATAATTTATAAAAATAATCAACTTTTCAGGATTTATTTGTCATTTTATATAATAAATTTATAGTAATTTATTTTGAGTCATTGGTAGCAGGGTGTCTTCAGAAAGTAAACATTTCGAACCCTGCTTATAACCACCTTTTAAACTGAACCAAAATGAATACCATTTAAGGCTACAACTAAAGATTATTCCCATACATGATGAATACTGTTTTTTGAGTAATCCAAGAGTTAAATGGAATTCTATAATTCATATCCAAACTGGCCTTACTTGAGTTGCTAAATCTTTTCAGGCTGATATCTACAAAAGATTTCTTGGCAAATTGGAAAAATAAGGCAATGAATATATCTTCAAGAGGAAACATCTTTAAAATATGGGGGTTTGTTTATGTTAGTGATGTATAAAAATATATATTGATAATTAATGACACTGGGGGCAGCTCAACCACGTCTCTTTGAACCCCTCCAAACATCTATTCTGCAGCTGTTGAGTCTGTATTTCAATGTAGCAATGAGTAGTTAACATTATTCATTTATAAAAGTCTCATCACTTCCCCATCTTTATTTATTTGCTCACTAATAATGTTTCATAGCAGTATTTGTGTCTGGCACTCCCCTATATGAATGCAGTAATGTACACAAAGTGCCACTGATGGCATATAATGGCGTCTAATGGCTCCTGGTGAAATGCCAGTGCCTCTGCAGTGCAAGGGCATCATTTAGCTGGTGGCCTCAGGGCTCTTGGGACACTGCAGATGACAAACAGCCCAGAGCCAAACAATGCTGATGCTCAAAAAAAGATAAAGACTCCAAACCCTCGTCTGAAAGATAAACTGCTCCATCTTTATAATAATGAAGAACTGTCTGGTTACAAGAGTAGATCATCTTCATGTTGCTCAATGCAACTGAGAAAGGTCTTTATGCTTGGAATAAAACTGAAGTTGAACGTTATATTCCAGCTAAAGGTCACAATGATTTCACTAAACGCATCTTTGAATACAACAGTAAATAACAAGTAAAAGTGATTTATATTCGTGCCATGTCCCAAACTCCGCTTCATTCATCTCACTATTTCTGTGCGATGGTAAACGTGACCGAACCAAAAATGAATCCGCCTTTTGGGGTTTATTTTAGACATACGTTTGCGAAAACCAGTTTGGCAAAGCTTTTCTCGTTGGTGAGTAGCAGGGGATCTTCGGTTTTTTCCAGCACCTGAATTTCTGTTTTTACAAATCTGTTCCTATTGATTGGCCTTCACTTCTTCTCCATAGACGTAATGAGCCCAGGCTTATTTAAAATTATGGAATGTCTATGGCTAAAAGATAGATGAAAACACAGAAAACGTGTTTACTGGTCGACAGCACCATGATAGCCATGGGATCGAGAGAGTTTGCCATGAATTGGTCCGAAAGGATGCACTGAATTTTGTCTGAAATAAGAGCCGATAAGGGGAAGGATGGATGGATGGATGAATAGATAGATGGGTAGGTGGGTGGTTGAGGGAGGGAGGGAGCTTTTTTTTATTTTCTTTTTAGAGCCCTGACAGCATCTTTAGACATAGACAGATATTTGATCTCTATTTAAAAAATTTTATCTAAGTTATAATTCCCAGCACAAGTCTGGCCTTAGTAAAAAATGAATTATAAATCGGCCATTCTACCAAGATAGGTTTTCCATTGTTTTGAAATCTTTTATATTTTTTTTCAAAGACACGTCCAGTGCCCCTTTGCTCAACAAAAAGAAATACTGCATTTCCCACTTTTTCTTGAAATTGTCTGTGCTCATCACCAACCTTTCTCTTCACTCCACTCTTTGAAAAGACATGTTTGGGGCTGTGTAACCTATATAATTGCTCTTGGTGTCAATGTCGAATTGAAGTTTCAATCAAGCATTTAGCTGACACACTGAGACCGCATCAATTAATGGTGATACCCTAAAATGGGTCCGTGTTACCGGGGACTTTTATTGCAGAAGGACGTGACCTACTTTTCTCATATCCAGCCGCATAAGGATCACTTGATTTATTTTTCAGAGAAAGAGAGGCCTCATATTGTGTTTTCCTGGAAGCAACTATAAAAATGTTAGTGTTTTAAAAGCGAGTGTAAGTTCACTGGTGTGTAGGGGAACATTGTCTACGTGTTTCGACTTCTGTCTCATCCAATGAATGGAATAGACGTCGCGCCTTATGTCTTTTAGTCGGATTTCCACGTGTGCCCAATAGAAACGAGGCAGCCAGTCAGACACAGAAGAAAACACAAAATGGCAACGCTGCTGTAACTTTCACTCATTAGATGTCCCGCCCTCAGAGCCGCATAATGTACCCTGATTGGTAGTTTCGTACAGCCCCACACAAAACACTATAAAGTTCCCTTCATATCAAACTCGCGGGCCCCATTAACATTAAACTTTCATTTTAAGTTGGGAGCCACAAATTATCGGGGGGGGGGGGGAGTTCCCCTGAGACCCTTGTTCTAAATGCTATATTTCTAAATTAAGATAAATTCAGTGGAGTTTTGTTGTCATTTGGGAGCAACTGCTTGTAAATAAAGACAGTTTGTCGATTTGAGAGCAGTGAGTTTATCAGACTTTATAAAACACAATTTATTTTTGACGGTAAACTATCATTTATTTGTTCTTTTCTGTGTGTACCCCCTCCTTCATAACAGGGGCACATAACTAATAGACTCTTTCGTTTTCCCTCCCTAACTGCATTTGTTTAAAGGTCACAATGTGATTTCTTCTCTGATGAAATATTTACACAAGCTCAATAAATCAAACAATAGAGTGAATAATAAAAAGGTATGATCTCCCTCCTCCTGGATTGATTCATCTTAAGACTTGGGCTGGGATTGTTTCATGTTTGTGCATATTTCTTCTGGTAAAGACCTTGTCAAAAGGGTGGCCATCTCTAAAAGTGTTAAGGTTGAGATCTGAGTAATGGATCTTTGTCCGCAGCGTGCTCTCCATTCACAGAGGCTTTGAAATGTTGATTCATGAGAAGGATCGGGGCATGCTGTGGTGGAAGCATAATTAAACAGCCTTATCTTCTGCACTTAGAAACAAATGTTCTGAATGCATTGGGCTTTCAGGGATCCATCAGTGGACGGCTTTACAATAAACACAGCTGAAAGAAAGCAGCAATTGAATAAAGGCTTTCTGTCAAAAGTTCTTTCTGGATAAGCTTTTTGCTGTTTTAAAAGCCAGTTTTTAATGAATAATTAAAGTTTGTTCAAAACTTGTCTAAATGAATAATCATCCAATAGACCTCTTAAATTCAGCAACATTTCAATCAAGTTTTGTATTTACCAGAGCACATTTCTGGACGGATGCCGTATAGTTATGAGGAGATCTGGTGGTAAGAAGGTCGCCGGTTCGAGTCTGCACTCCACTGGGAGCTGAAAGTGTCTCTCTCACCTATGACAACCCTCACATAATTTTTCAATACTGTCTGTCTGTGTGCACTTAGATGGGTCAAATGCAGAGCCCCAATTCCTAGCATCGGTCATCCCATACCTGGTCGAAATATCACTTTTATTTAAATGTGTATTATTCCCTCAAATTCTACAGTTCTCATAGTTTATTTTTGATCGTCATTGTTGATTTCGTATTCTTAAAGTATGTTCTTTAACTTAAAACAACAAAGATTGTGCACCATTTTTAATTTTGTGTATTTTTTTGTAGTTTTGTTACCATTTCGACTATTTTTAGCAGAAATAATGGCTCTTGTCGATTTTAACAGTGTAATTCTATCAAAGCATCTTAACTGGAACAACAATCAGTGACTTGTTTTAAAATATGTAAACTGCAAGCAGTAATGTGTGGCCAAACTACAAGAATTACATTACAAAGTATATTTGATTGTGCCCAAAACAATAATAAATTCTAGTACTTTGACCCTTTTGAAAGATATGGAAATGTTGACATGAGGTGATCCTGTTATCATTTTTGAGACTAATCACATTTTAATGCATTTGCAAACTTCCAACTTTAGCCAACATCCAAAATGGCCGACACACATGGTATAACTCATCACGACAATCCATGGGGAATCTGTTCTGAGACTTTCTAGGCAAGCTCAGATCAGGGTATTCTGAACATCCACCAAGATTGGTCATGGCACAGAAAATAATTGCAGAGATATAGTCTTCTGTCCATTTTGGTGAGCATTTTTCTTCATGCACCAATCGTAAATGCTCTGTGGAATCAGCTTGAATTAACTTAGTCACCACAGTCTGAGGATGGGCTGGAACCTATTTCCTGAAAATTGGATAATTGGTCAAAGAGGACTTTGTTTGTATGTGATTCAAAATGGTGGCTACTTAGAAAAATGTACACTAGTGTGTTTCTAAACCTCAAAGTTCAAAAGTTGCACATTTGGACTAGTGGCGGTGCTATAGGTTTTGAGTCAGAGGGTCCAGATTGGGTCAGATTACTCATAAGTCAACTGTATCACTGTGCCAAATTTCCAGCAAGCCGTTCATACCGCCATGTCCCATTGACTTCAATGTTGGAAGAAGGAATGGAACAGAAACAATAAGTGCCTGCATACCTTCACTGTTCGTTCCCTCAATAAAATAATTCGTACATAATTGGTGCAAACGATCATGATGGTACTGGAAGAGATGACGATAATTCTCACAGCGATAGATAAAAGTAATTTGTTTTAAGTAGTAATATAACGTTTGACCCTTTATCAGATACTCTTTTACTGTTTTACTTTATTTTGCCCTATCAGTCAAAATATTCTGTAAACCTAATGTTTTATATTAGATTATTATGTTTTTATAAAGCCACTGAACATTCTGAGCCAAACACTCAAAAACATTCAGAGCCCATCTACATGTTTTATGCTAATACATCTTGTTTAAACAGCTCTAAGTAAATGCAAAAGCTGTGAAGGAAAATAAAGTAGTGCAGCTGGCTTTAGATGCCTCTGTAAAACAAGGTAATCCCAAGGTAAGCCTTGAAAGACCTCGGGCAACCAAAAGAAAGCAGTGCTTCCCATTATAGGTTCATTGTTTGGGGTTCTTAATGAATGTCAGTCATTTTGACGAATTATCAGGTAAATAAGTGTAATATGCTTGTCAGTGTAGCTCTAAAGAAGGTGAAAAGAAAGAGGCAATCGTTTTAATTCACTGCGCTTTCAAACCTCTGTTTGTTTAAGGTGGAGGATGCTGGCTTCTCTCTCAATCACCCCAACCAATACTTCACTGAGAGTCAGAAGCTTCTGTCTGGAGGCCAAGCCATCAAGAAGGAAGTTGATGCGTCCCAGAAAAGCCAAGAAAATCCTCCCAGTGTGCCCTGTTCTTCCCAGACAAACTCCAAACAAGCCCAAGATGAGATGGGGGAGTTAGACTACCTCTTCCAGGATGAATGAGATTGTATAGTGTAAATCTGCAATGATCCCAGCATAACAGGGTCTTTCTACATTCATTATTCTGAAGCAAATTGTAGAAAAACCTTAGCCAGGTTTGGATTTTTTTATGTGATATGCTTTTTATAACAATAAATAAAAATGCATTATAGTTACTTCAACTTCTCAATTTGTGCTTTTGTAAATTTACCTTTTAGGTAAAAACTAGCTTCAAATGCATCATTTTACATTTGAATTTAGCCAGTAACTTATTAGTATTATAGAGTTGTGCACAAGAAACATGATGTATGCTGTCCTTGCTATTTCTTGTGTTGTAGCAAGTCATTTAAACCATACATCATGTCTTTGTGCTTCTCACCAGTATATTCATAGCTCTTTGTAAATGGTTGCTAGGGTTTAATGACAACATATTATTGTACCACTTTTGGTGGAAGTGGAATAAATGAACGCATATGTAAGATTTTCTCATGTTGACCTATAGATCTGCTGATATGGTTGCTAGGATAAACTCATGGGTTGTTATGTTTAGTGACATCAATATACCAGTGATTTTAAGATTAAAAAGTAGATCTGCTGACATGGTTGCTAGGGTAAACTGTTGGGTTACCATGTTGTTTAGTGACTTCAATATACCAGTGATTGTAAAATTGAAATAAACCAGACCCGATGTCTCTAAGCTGATATGAAGCTGAAAAGTAGATCTGCTGATATGGTTGCTAGGGTAAACTGGTGTTGTTTAGTGACTTCAGTATAAACTGTTGAGTGACATCAGCGATTGTAGGACTTAAATAGACTAAATTGAATTCTACAGATTATAAAATGAATGTATGTTAACTGTTGCGTTAAGTTTTTTTTATTTAATAATATGCTTTCATTTCTGATTATTGTCTCCATTTTTATTTTTCATTAAATACTGCCTTGCTGATTTAACAAGACTCCCTTTAAAGCATTTGAAAGGCTTTTATACAAGCTTTTTAAAAGCAGACAAAGAATATAAAAATTGCCTTTTATTTGCCAATGTGAACAGTTTTCCCTCATTACCCAGTTATTTTTGATCAGAATGTTATTCCTCAAGAAGAAAAACCTGACTTTTGCTGTTAGCAGTAAACAGTACCAGCATAGCTGCAGGGGAAGAAATTTATCTGGATTGACAAAGGCATTCAGCCACCTCTTTAACCCGAGGCCTTCCTGCATTCAGTACCGAAGTAGAGGAAAAAAACCTGTCTGCTGTTGAAATGGCTGTAATCCTAATCCTTGTGTACTTTCCCCATCTAACCCTGTAAAGCCTGGAACATCATGTTCATATTGATGCATGGTTTTCTGAAGCATCCTGTTCCAGAACATCAAATATTTCCTAAAAATCTACTGCACACAATGAGTCCCCTGATTGAAGGTATTGCTTGCTCAAGGGGCCGTTGGACGGCTAAACAGTCATCAATTCAGCCTTCATGGTGTTCTTGAAGTTTTGCTATGGAAATCACTGCCAATTTTCAAGAGCTTCAACAGTGAGTGAAAGTAGTAGTTGGCCCCTTGCTGATTTTGAATGTTTGCCCATGGAAAAAGGAAGGATCAGTTGAAATTTATTCGTGGGTTTATTTTCATCAGTGAGAAACTAAATAACACCAAAATGCGCTGTTTCATGCATCTCAGGAGGGCAGGATTTCCACTCTGCAGATCCTCTCATGTCTGTAAGGTTTCAAGGCTGATGTGTGCCAACTTGACAACGATCAGCTCACTCCAGTGATATTCTTTGGAAGCAAGGTCTGTTGACCTACTAAGCCACTTCAGGACTGCAACTTGCTTCAAAACACTCCTCTGTTGGATTTGTTATGCGTCATTGTCAGACTGTGATACCTGATCTAAGATTTTCTGAAGCTGACATGTAGATCTGTTGATATGGTTGCTAGGGTAAACTGTTCGGTTGCTATGGTGTTTAGTGACCTCAATATAATAGTGATTCCAGGATTGAAATAAGCAACCCTTATGTCTCTTAGCTGGTATGATGTGGACGTGTAGATCTGCTGATATGGTTGCTAGGGTAAACTGTTCGGTTGCTATGGTGTTTAGTGACCTCAATATAATAGTGATTCCAGGATTGAAATAACCAACCCTTATGTCTCGTAGCTGGTATGATGTGGACGTGTAGATCTGCTGATATGGTTGCTAGGGTAAACTGTTCGGTTGCTATGGTGTTTAGTGACCTCAATATAATAGTGATTCCAGGATTGAATTAACCAACCCTTATGTCTCTTAGCTGGTATGATATGGACGTGTAGCTCTGCTGATATGGTTGCTAGGGTAAACTGTTCGGTTGCTATAATGTTTAGTGATCTTAATATAATAGTGATTGAAATAGACCAACCCTTATGTCTCGTAGCTGGTATGATATGGACGTGTAGACCTGCTGATATGGTTGCTAGGGTAAACTGTTCGGTTGCTATAATGTTTAGTGATCTTAATATAATAGTGATTGAAATAGACCAACCCTTATGTCTCCTAGCTGGTATGATGTGGATGTGTAGATCTGCTTATATGGTTGTTAGGAAAAACTGTTGTGTTGCTATGGTGTTTTAGTGACATCAATATACCAGGGATTGTAGGAGTGAAATAGACCAATCACTATGTCTCCACGGCTTAGATACCACTAATCTCAGCTAGTTGGCTGTAGTAAGACATCTTGCCAATTGATAGGGGGTCAAATACTTAAGTGCCAACCTGGTGTAATATAACAAATATTTTGAATCCTATTCATCTATGATAGCAACTTAAAAACTCTACTCTTTCGAGAGCAGTTACTAACTTAACTTTTAAAAAAAAACCCTCTGAAGCACTGATTTGAATTCATTTTCTCTACTAGCTTGAAAGTGTTCTATTTGTATGTCTTCTGATCGATCCACTTTGTACCAAACTGCTTGATGTTTACTCCCAATGTAAGTCGCTTTGGATAAAAGTGTCTGCTAAATACATAAATGTAAATGATAGAACAGGAAGTTTCAAGTTGCTTAAATGAAGCACGCACAGATTGCAGCCTCTCTCATCCTCCGACTCCCCTGAGCTTCTTTAGTTTCTCTTTTCCTCAATGCTGTGTTGTAAAGCATCTTTTAAATCATCTTAAACTTGCTTTCAGGGGCTTCTGTAATGGATTACTCTTTAAAAGTCAGATCATTGTCGGGGTCCTCCTTTAGAAATCTGGGCCAATTATCGCCATGTGAGATAATGACGTCAAGATGGACCTGATTTAAAGAAGCATGGGCGTAGGTTTTTAAGTCGGCATTCAAAAGACATTATTGTTTATGGTATTCATTTTCCAGCTTGTGGTATGAAAAGAATTCTTGGGTAACTCGATACAAAGCCAATGCTCATTATTATTATCATTATTAGCCTTATCTGCCTTTCCAAAACACCACACTCAGACCGGTATTTTTTTTTTTATGAAAGGCAAAATGACTGGAAAACTCAACGTATAAAGCATGTAACGAATGTAAAAATATGACTAAATACAACAAATTAGTGATTCTTGAACTCACGCTTATTAATGTTCTGTGTTTACTGTGCAAATTGGGAAAAATGAGAATGAAGATATTGGTAAAAAATTACAAGAAAAAAAGTTTTATTTCAAAATATATATGTATATTGTATATAATATAATATCTGTGTTCTGCATGGCATCTGGCTTAACAGGGTTCAACGACATTTAACCTGTAATGTTTTGGGAATAATATATCAGTGATATACTCATTTTCCATTACAGCAGAGAGCTCAAGGACATAAAATATGTTGACTTTGAATTCCAAGGAGGTGATTTCCATCCCGTCCTCATATTAACGCTGTCTGTAAACCCTTCAACCTCCCTTCTGACCCTTAAACATAATTGCGCTTGAAATGAACATTTATTCTGAATGTCAAGCATCATTAAGTGAAGTATGCAGCATTTATTTTTGCATCCCACCACCATTATTTTTCAAATGTCTGTTGTGGCGAGCCTGTTGCTATGCGGTGTCTCATTGTGGGCTTTAATAAATGCCCTTGAACACTGAAACATGTCCTCGCATGATCAGAATCCTCCTCTGCTTTATTTCCTGCTCCCTCCATACTGGTTTACATTTTTCACTGCTTTCCTAACGCCTAGCCTGGACAAGCCAACATGCTAAATTTAGAGGCAATTAGAGGCACCGTGGAGGTACATTGTGAATGCAAATTCATCCCTTTGGTGAAGCGAAGACGAGAACAGAACCAATAATGAACAAATTTAATGAATGCTCTTACTTTTTTAGCCCAGTTGTGCTTGGATTTTGTGCACACTGTTTTTATCTGAGCTACTGTTTCTTTATATATGGTCTGAGAAGCATGATCCCTGGAGTTTAAATGCATCTTGATTCGTTTTATGTTCATTTTGTACTGAAGAGGCCAAGCCATTGCAAACTCAATAACTCAAGTCGTTTTATTACTTGTTTTGAAGCAATCAAGTTGTGACTGGGGTCTTCTGGAGAATTTTTGTGTTTTCTGCTGGCCAGACACACTTTTTTGCTCTTTTTGATTCAATCGAGCTCACCTGTTCCTTGTATGTCCCTGAGTTTTCGTCACATTTTCTCTTTAGATGTTAAATAGGGTTTTTTTTGGGTAAAAGTATATTTAGAATAAGTACAAAAAGCAGCAAAGACACCCCAAAGGAAAAAGAACAACATGCTTAGCTGCTCTGAAAGGGAAAAGAGGGCTTTGCTATCTGCTAAATACGTTGTTTGTTTTTTTTGTTGTTTGATTTCCTAAAGAAGGATGCTTGTGATTGCTCTCTCCTCAGTGTACAGTTTATGAAAAGTGTAGATTAGTTTATAAAAATGGACTTATCTGTTTACACAGATAAACAATTTGGGAATTTATTTTTGCTCCAGAATTCCATGACAGCATTTTCATTAAGAAAACAGTGAATAAATGATGCCAACAGTTCTTTAATGTCTCAAAGCTCCACTAAAATTGTTTTTTGAATAATAATTTAGGTAGGGTTGTATTTTTGAGTGACTTTGAACACTGAAAATATTCTTATTTTTTCAGCAATATTATTTTTTACTGTCTTAGTATATATATATATATATATATATATATATATATTGTAAATTAAATTTTGAGCATATTTTTGTCATCCATTACATAATCTATTATTTATACTAACTGCTTAATTACAGTTTAAAGGAAAAAAATACTATGTATGAACAGGTTTTTGAGTGTGTACGTGTATTCGACAACACTTTTCATACATATTGGTAATTCAAAGTGTTTTACAGATTAGATACTGAAAATAGAACATACAAATGCACAAAAATGAATTAAAATCTCAACAATGTTTGGGATGAAAGCATAGATGTAGTTCTTCTAATACACAAACACGCCTTTTATATCATTGTATGACTAAAACACACACTCAAAAGTACATGTAGAAAAACCGTGAAATGTTTTCATATTTTTTTGTGTAGCAACAATAAAACAATTATTTTCAAGGCAGTGGTGGAGAAAAAAGTGCAGTGCAGTTACAGTAAAGTAAACGTTCTCTCTGACTGTGGATAAAAGCAGTGGTGCCTTTCACCTGCCAGGGATCATTTCTGCTCATTTATCTTGGTAAAATGACATAAGTGGGCTCCATGGTTACAGTGTAATGTATGTACACCGTGCAGCGTACCGGAGGAAAGAAATCCCTGTGCAGTTAAAAAAAAACCTCCTCTTTTAATGTAGACATTTAAGTCTTTCTTTGGCCATCTTTTGCATCAGATGGGGGACTTTGTGCAAGGTCTGCCAACTGGTTGTTAAAAAATATGACCTTGATGTGTTGAAGGGCACAAGCGTGTGGTCCTCCTCGGTGGCCAGTGAGACTCTCCTGCTGCTGTAGGGTAATTAGTTCCATTTGTCAGTCGTTCATGGGGTTAATTTCTGAGAATGGCCAGCACACGACTGGCACACATTTACCCATGCTGCTTGTGGTGTGAAGTACTTTTTCCAGTGTACACATGTGAATATTTCAAGGTTTACCAAGCAACTGGTTTTAAATGTTATTTCGAAAAAGACAAAAGGTTGCTGACATTATGACTAATAATTCTAACAATAACTATGTGAGCACCACTACTTGCGTCGTCAAAAGAGCCAGTTTTTGTTGGGCATTCTCCTTGCAAAAAACAGATCCAATAAGGCAGTGAAAACTTTTTTTTTTTCGTTTCTTTCGGGTCGGTTATTGTTGACCTTTATTGTGTTAATTTGCTGTAGCGTTGTTTACTAAGGGCTATCAATCCTACAACACCACTGCAAAACAAAAAACCAACGGAAAAGAGGGTGCTGGTGAATTCACAAGGCTTTATGTGCAAAAGGTTTTGGCTGAAGATCTGCAACCCTTGAAACTAACATGGAAACAGTGACTTGACAAATGCAGCTTTGTGTTTAACAAACACCCTTTTTTTTACATAAAACAATTGAACAATTCAATCATTCCAACAGTGTCTAAAATCCTTTTATTCAGATGGATTGCATTAGAACTGAAGATCATTGCCCAAACACGACAATCTGGGTGGGGTTCAGAGTGAATTTATAAAATTGTACGTGGTCTCCGGTTCAGGACAGGCTAAATTATCTCAGGCTCAGGCCGGGCTTAACTTTTTAGACCCTGATTACAGCTCTAGACTGTATGCAAGTGTAGAAGGAAGGGGCCAGCCGATTCTTCAGCCAAAAAAACAACCTATACACTTCTTCTCTTGCATGTATATGAGCCACTCAAAGCCTGGTGACCTCTTTAGCGCCCCTTGTGTTTTTGTTTCTAGTCGTGTTATGCAGTAATGGGCCATTAGTGACCAACATGTTTACAAATCGTACGCTCGGTTTTCCCTTTTGCATAGCTCCGCCTCTGTCCTCCGTCTGCTGCTGCACCGCTCCTCCCCCTCCAGCTCCGGCAAAGACTCACGTCCACGGCTGAGGGAGCTACTGTTAGCAACAGCTGGTCTCACTATACGTGTTAAGGAAGCTCCTCGTTCAGAGTGCTTTTCTCTATAGTTCTCCGGATTACAAAATGACTTCTACAAGGAGATGTATGTTTGGATGCCAAGGAGAGACCCCTCTCTTTACGCTTCCCAAAGATGACACGCTTCGTCAAAAATGGTTAAAAAGCTTATGTATTATTTCATAGCAAAACATAGTTTCATTATGATGCATATGTTTAATTTCCTAGTAAAATGTTGCCACAGAATGGTGTAAATTGACAAGAGGATATTTACCAAGCAGACGCGTCTTGAAAAAGTCTCTGTACTTGCTCCGGATCCGCAGAAAATCACTTTCTGGATCCGATGTTGGATCGTGTGCATGGGCTTGTACAATATCCTCCGTTGCCATTTTGCAAAAACATGATTTTAATGTTTTTACGAAGAAAATGTAGCGACATTCAGAAAATGAAAACAAACGGTGGCAGTGCACATGGAGTATGATGCACTGAAGGGGGCGGGTCGAAAAGAATGAGGTGGCTCTTAAACAGACAGGTGAATATCAGGGCGTTACTCACAGCCAAGATGTCAAGTCACATTTCTATGAGGTTGTTTATGACAAATACAGCGATTACAATCCAACTGTAGGTAAAATTGTTACTTGAGTGTGCTATAAAACGACACTATATGCCTGAAAAACATGTAATACCCCCTTTACCAGTACAGTTGTGCACAACGGGCCTCCTCTCAGCACTGCGTCACTTTCTTTTGTGAGGTTACTGTTGCGTGTTCTTGTCTGCGGTTCCAAACAAAAAGTTAAAACCGTAAAAAAGATCTGCTTATGGATTTTGACGCGTGTGTTTCTGGCTTTTTGTGCACTGTATTTATAAAAACTTCCCTAAGTGTAAGCAGTTTTCTTTGTCCTTTATTTCAGACGTGACTTTGCATTTTTTCATTTCCATGTTTCGGCACTTTCCCGAGCTCTGTCAGAGGCTTCCCTTATCTTGATGTGTAGTGCTCTTTGTGCTTGCTTTTATCGACTGGAGGTGTAATTTCTCCACCTCTAATCTTGCAGAAAGTAATCTTGAAATGTCACAGATAAGCACTTTTTGAAGCTTGGTTGCAGCCCGCTGGGAATAATTTGGTATTCTCCGGCGTTCCACAATCATCGTACGCGGTATTAGAGATGAAATATAAAAAATGGCATTCGTACGGAAGAGTTTAGCTCCAGACGTCCAATGACATAGGCCAATTGGAGTAAGGGCAGAGCAGTTTATCCTGTGAGGTTTTGTCTTTGAGAACGACCCGCTCTAGATCTATGAATAATAAATATAGGTTAGTAAACATATTCAGAATCAGAATGAGCTGGAATATTTCTGTCCTGGTTTTCCTCTGATTCTGGGTGTAGTGACAGAAAAACTGAGCAAACAAAGAAATTTCCAGATGACAGATCCAGGCCCATTCTTTATCTTCATTACAACGGCGTATTTTCACAGTTAAATTGCTTTTACTGGTGCATGAAATTTATAGGCGAATTCTGGTTTGTCGCGGATCTGAAGCCAAATATATCCAAACAAGCTGGAAATAGTATCAGTGCGACGACAACAGAAAAAAAGCCATGCCCTGCTGTGAAATATCCTGCAGCCTTTTCCACACTCCACCTTGTACCTAATCTGTCTGGACGTTGACTAATTAGCGCTGGCCTCTGGTGCATTTGTCGGTCTGGAATGAAACGTGTGCATCTTGATGTTCTTTTTCTTCCAGTGGTTGCCTCGTAAATGTATTCACCTTTTCTCTGCTCAGAATCCATGCATAGCAATAAGGGCGCGGAGAGTTACATCTACTAATCTTTGCTTCTTTGACAGTTTGTCTCTAAGTACGTGAGAGCTGAGAAGTGTGTGTGAGGCGGCACAGTGGAAGAGTATTTGATCATGTCTGTGACAAAGCCTGTGACACTGACAGCCCGAGCTGCTGGTGAAAAAGACAGTCTCGACTTTCCAGAAGCTGTACTTTTTCAGCACAGGGTGGGGGTGGCGGTGAAATGGAGTTCTGATATCCTCTGGAATCAGCTTTAATGCTTTTTATTCTCTCTTCCCTGTCTCATCCATCTCAAAATGTGAAAAAGATGAAAATTAAATCTGCAAAATCGAGGCCAAATTAAAGCCAGTGCTGACAGGGAAGGGATACAATCCCATTGATGCAAGAAACTATTCGTAAATGTGCTTTATTATATTTTACATTTTGCTTAATTTTATTTTCTTATGTACTTTTTTGGCCAGATTCCATAAATGTAATTGTGGTTCCCCAAATGTGACGTGTGTAAAGAAAAATATTTATTCTACTTAAGGAACAAAATAGAACATTTCAAAATAAAGATAAATATTGTCTATTTCTTTCTTTGAAAGTTTTTTTTTTTAAGGATTTACAATACATGGCTGTTATTTTTAGTAATTCTGTTTCCAAAACATCCAAAGCATCCAAAAAAGACACTCATTGAAATTACCAATCAAAAATAACTTTATTTTCTAAGGGCTTTGTCCACTACTTCCTGTTGAATTTATAGAAGCTTTTGCATTTTTAATATCAAGTGGCCAGAAACAAGAGATCAACTGAATATGTGAATTAAATGTTTGTTATTGATATTTGAATCCTAAGAATTCACATTTTACGAAAAACATTATAGTTAATACTACTTAAAACATTGTTATTAATAAATTATTAATAACTATGAAAGTTCTTTACTGATGTGATTTTTACTCTTTGAAAAGCTCATTTTAGGGGATCATATATAATTTAAAATGTAACATTCGTTTTTTTTTTACATTTATTTAGTTTATTTTAGTTATTTTTAGAGTTGTTAACTATTATAAGAATTTTTTTTAATTCATAATTAGAGTTTTGTCAAAACTCCTTCCAAAATGTATGATGTTTGACAAAGTTACCTTCAGATGTTCTTTTTATGCGGTCGTCATTTTAAGAATGAAAGAGAGGCTCCTTTGGAAAGAAAAGATCCTTTTTGTTTAAAGTTGGGCTGAAAATAACTTTAAATCTCACAGGCTGCTATATTGAAGGCTACATCACCAGTATAGAAATGAATGTTAATTATGTTAATTTATTGGTCAGATAATGTCTACAAAGCATTCCTATGGCGTCGAAGGAGGAACTTAAACAACAGTACGTTTTTATTGATTTTCTTCATACTATTTCTGAAGAAACACCGGAGCCTATCCAAACTTGTGCTGTGCGCGCCTCAAACATTTCATCTGTGATCCATTTCATCATTTTTTACAAAACTTTTCAAAACCAACCGCTAGGTTTCTCAAATTCTCCCGGATTATGGATGCGTGTGTAGATGAAGCTTTGCGTATGATAATCACAATCTATTTTTCACATTAATTTGTCTATGTTTGGTACTTGATATCTTACCTTTCTTGTCCATTTTTCAGAAAATAGTGGTTGTGTGAGGTCATTTATTTTCATTTATTTTTTTTATAAAAGAAGTTTACTTTCAAATCATAAACCCACCAGGGTATGTAAAATAAAAGGTTTACAAACCCTGGTGATTTTGACCTGATAACATATACAAAAAGGTTTGAGTGACTTCCATCCTCACCTGCAACCTGTTTATTTTGAATTAATGTTTGTATATTAGGTTTCAGAGTTTCTGGGCTCTTGATAGGCCCTTGAAGGAGACACTTGGGAAAAAAGGCTACACAAAGTATCCAGCTTACAATACGGCAAACAGCTCAGAGGCATGCCTACAATCCTCTGGAACTCATTTGAGCGATGAGACCAAAATGAACTTTTTTTTGGCCATTACCATAAATGCTACATTTGGAGAGGAGTCAACATTAAGGGAACACCCTCCCCACTGTGAAACATGGAGGCGGCTCACTGATGCTTTGGGGATGTCTGAGCTCCAAAAGCACTGGAAAGTTGGTAAAAATTTACGGGAAGATTAATGGATCTTATTATCAAAGGATGGAGGAAAATGCCCGGAAGCTGCCCATGGGACATGACAATGATCCAAAAAAATAACAAGGTGAACTTGTCATTGGTTAGTCCATCTCAGTCTCATGACCTCAAAATCATTGAGCCACTCTGTGGAGAACGCAAGTGTGCAGTTCATGCAAGACACCCCAAGAATTTACAGGAGTTGGAATTTACCAGGAAGAATGAGATGCTTTACCAACAGAGAAGATAAAGAACCTCATCGACAACTACCTCAAGAGACTTCAGCTGTCATTGATGTTAAAGTAAGGAATACAAAATATTAAGAGCTGGGATGTGTAAACTTTTGATCAGGGTCATTTGTTGTAAACTTTCTGTTGTTAATATGTTTAAAAAGGGTAAACAGTTTTTGACAAACTGCTTCACCCAAACACCACCTTTGAGTAGAAACTGCTTTTACATTATCATTCCTATTTTCCGCAAAATGGCCAAGAAATCAAAAACTTGCCAGGGCATGTAATCTTATGAGCACAACTGTAAAATGTTATTTTACTATCTATTCAATGTCAGGAGGCTCCATTGACTGGTAATGCTTTCACCGCTTCCTTCTAGAAAGGGGAGGAAGTGTACCAGGCCCCTGGATCTCCTGGAGAGCTCACCTTTAAATGTGCATCTTGCTGTTCAAATCCGTCTGTGTTATAAGTGTTCTGATACACATCGCAGCAAACTCTTGAATTGGCAGCGTTTGAACATGCAATTTTTTTTAAGATAGCAAGGAAAAAGTGCTAAATGTTGAGATTGAGAGTCTAAAAATGTGATTTTTGAATTAGAATGAAACATACTTTGAGAAAAGACATATTAACAAACCATTGTTTGGGGTTTAATGGGTTCGTGCAGCCTACTGAATGTTTTGTTCCGCTATTCCAATTAGAAAGAAAATCAAAAGCCATTTTTCCATCAAAATGCTTTCAAGTGGTTTCCTTTGGATTCCTCGTGCAGCCTAGAGCAAGCCATTTTTTTCCTCAAGTCTGTAATACAGACAACAAATTACTATGTCTTTGAAAATTTCAACTTTCTGCCGGAAAGATTGGTTTATTTTGGTGTGTTCTGTGTGCGCTCACTGACAGGCTACTTATGAACAAATCAAATTGTTCTTGATTTTCTCTTGACTTCTCAGACCCAAAGACATACATTAGACCTCTGTAACCCAGGGGAGGTGCTCTATTAAATACAGTGGCTTAAGAGGCTCTTCATGGATTGAATTTGCCAGCCTAGAGCTTTAGGACATGATTCTCTTGCATGCTAACAGCGCTCAAACATGCGTTTCAGTTATTGTCCAAGTCTTTGTCACTGCCTGTCAACAAATGGCTGGAGGTGTTTTCATATATTTAAAATTTTCATCTTCAAAAAAAGTAGCAAGTCTCTTTCAAAAGCACAGTGGCATAGCAGTCTATACTCATTAATCACGCTAGCTCTTGCTAATGTGGCGCCGTCCCACTGGATATGCGTTTCCAATCTCATGAGGTAGACGGGTGCAAATTTACCACCACCCCAATTTATTAATTGTACAATGTCATGACCTTTTCCCTTTAAAGTACACATCAGCTCAACGGACAAATTGCAGCCAAAACTTTCACGCTGCACGAACAGATTACGCCTCTCTGTTTGGAGCCCAGCTGTGTCTGAAAATGAGTTTTTGACCTTGTCATGTGTTTCTTTTTAATCTAGGCCTGGTCTGATAGATTATTGCACTGCCTGCCAAGAAAAGGGCTAGTGTGTTTGTTTAGAAGGGCGGAGATGTGTGCCAATAGCAAAGTTCACCATCTCCCATGGAACTCCTTGTCTTTGGAAAATATTACTGAAATTATAATGAATTATGGAATTAAATTTAGATTTCACAAGGAGTAACCTCAAGAAAGGACCTCTTCCATGTGAGGCACAACTGGAGGTGTTAGCTAAAATTAGTCAGCCTTAAAATGGCTTTGTTTTTCAAATTACTGGTCTGCATATGAAATATCTGAGCAATGCTTTTCAATATATCAATAAACGTGTCCACGCTACGGCATTCAGACGTAAATAATATTAAGCTACATCCCATTATTGATATATTTGGTTCAATAGAACATTTTCTCAGCATTAGATTTGGATTTTCTTGGCAATCTTTTGCCAAAGGTATTTTTCTTTTTTCTCCCAGAAGCTTGTTGGAAGACAATAAATGAGGAACGCTTCACAGTTTTCCTGCAGTTATCCCAAAAGGTCAAGAAATTTCGTTCTACGGTAATTTATCTGTGAAATAGAACCCTATTGTTAAACTATCCAACTTTAATCAAGTCAAGGCAGCTTTATTTCTATAGCACTTTAACACAGAGGATCTCCGTCCAAAGTGCTTGACCGTAAAATCAAAAGTGAAACCTGATGTCACAACAGAGTCAAATGCCAGATCAAAGAAGTGCGTTTTTAGCTTCGATTTAATACAAGAAAGTGATGAAGCCTGTCTGACATTTAACAACATATATATATGTAGACCATCGGACTGCAACCATCATTATCTCTTGCCTGTATATAAAATCTTTGATATAAGAGATGCGAGGAAAAAAAAATATATATATATATATAATTATAATTTTTTTTAATTATAATTTTTTCGCATCTCTTATATCGCATTTATGTACAGGCAAGAGATAATGAGATGGTTGGTAGCCCGATGGTCATGCCCTATTTACTCCTCCTGAAATAAGTCTTAAGCTTAAATGCTACTTCTATTTTCCTTGATAAAAAGTGTTCAATTAACTCATTTTAGAAATGTGAAAAAACAAACGCTGCTTTCACATTTGAAGTCATTTAGAATGTATTACTTTAACTCTGGTGACTCTAGGAGCTATGTAAACCCCACAAAAAGTGTTAAAAGTCAACAATGTGGGTGTAAAATAACACTCAAATTTCATGAACTTTACTAACGTTCTCTGGTTTGTTTAGGCGGACCTAAATGACACCAGAAGTTTGTTTAGACAGACCAATACTCATATTTTTCTGCCTCTACGATTTGTCTTGATGGGCATTATGTGTTTTTATTAAAACCCCCTTTTAAGTGTGAGCATAGACATAATTACCAAAACGAAATGTCAGTATGTCCTTCAGTGTGAATATTGCTTCACTCTCCGCCCTATTTGTATCTCCTTTGCGAAGTAGGCCATTAAGGTGACTAGTTCTTTCTCTGACAATGAAAAGCCAGTGGGAGTTGGAAGCCTTGGTAATAAGTACTCTTCTGTGTATCATAGTCCCCCCCCCCTTATTTCAGAAATGCAAATGAACTTGGGAGATGGGGGCTTTGGGAACTTATTAACGCCCTAGATTTTTCCCTCTCAAGTCTAGGAGGATACAAATGAGTGGTTTGGACAGAAAGGAGAGTGTCAGTAACCTGGACTGCTGTAAATGAGTCACTTAGAAATCTAATGGGAGAGACGGCCTTGCTCCTGCAAACTACCCCCTCCCCTTCCCCCACCTCCTCTGAGAAACGTACTTTATTTTCATGACGTCTGGAATAATAAGTTTGTCGGTTCTTGGATATTTTTAATCTCTTTTTAATACGCTGTTTTTGATTGGAAATAATAAAACTACACACTCTACACTCATTTTTGCAACAAATGTTCATGCTTTAACACTTGTAACTAACAGCTTCACAAAGCAAACAGCTAAACTTTATGCAAAACCTTTGATGTAATGGTTGCCTAGGTTTTGGTTGCTATGGAGGAGTCACCTCCGTCACTATTAGTTATATAAACCAACCCAGAGCCTTTATCATTTACCAAAGCTGTAGTCAAGAACTGGTTGCCAAGGAGCTGTTAGGGATGTCATTTGTTTTTATTTGTTACTATGATTAACATAAACCAATCCCCATTTCACTATAATATATTTTTTTGCTTTTTCCAATTATATTCAATGGCAAATGGTAAAGTTTCAACCCCTACTAGAGCCTAGGGTTCAAATACTTTTGCACAGTGCTTAGTATGCCCTTGCACATAGAACATACCATGTTGGACTCAAACAAGTCTGTTTGAGGTTTCTATGTGGTCCTCACAATTTTACTCCTTTTTACCTCATGTTAAGTCAATGCAAATTTCCCAGAATTCTCATCAATTTTCCAGATTACTTTTTGTAGATCCAGCCTGAGAATATCGCAACTCGAGTCAGACCAGTGTGGGTGTCAATCATTTTGACCATGAGTGTCACCATTTAGGTGTTCACTGTTTATAGGCTGTAACTGCATTCTTCAAAGGAAAGTTATATTTCTGAAAGTAATACTTCAAAACACTTAAATGATGTTTACACTTGGTCTTTGGCAGAGGACACAAACATATCACATATCCACTCTCTAAAGGCCATTTGTCACATGTCCGGCTCAGACCTTTAAGAAACCATGGCACTGGACAGGAAGGGATTGTCCTGTCCAGCAGAGGTCATGGGTTTCTGGGTTAGAGTTGTTCTTTTGGAGCTTATATGACCTTGACTTGCTTCATAGTTGTTTTCTGTTCTGAATTCCTTTCTCAGCTATTGCAACAGTTACAATTACTTTTATTTCATGCATGCTCTGCTGTCAATATGCAAATCTTTTTCTTCGAATGAACTCGCAGAGCGTGTCATAACATGCGTGACATTTATCTTACATGCTACGTGCGACGTTTCATCGCTTTTCATTTTCCGTGAAAATAAGGTTAATTAAAATTGGTTTTCTGATAAACAAACAAACAAACAAACATACTATAAGATTGTATCACAAACAGGACAGAAATCTGCCATTTGTTATGAAGCGACACGTTTCTCCACATTCAGCTTTCTTAAGATTGCTTTTGTTTATTTGCATGCTCGCATTAATTACTGAACAATGAACAGGGTTCACGATGATGAGCCGAAAAATGTGTGATTACTTTGTGCAGTGATTGATGAAAGATTCCAAACCGTTATTTTCCATCGTAGATTATGTTCATGGACTACATTTCATTGTCCCAATTAAACTCAGATATGCTAATCGTGAAATAATTAATTTGAAAGTGACAGGGAGGTTATAAATTCACAGTTGAACGGGGGGACTCTGGTGAGATTTCTGAAGCATTAAAGTGTCTCGTACGATCCTCAGAGGTACATTTAAACTTTCCCAGAAGAGATTTGTCTCTTAAATTACTGCAGCAATCAAATAATCCAGTGATACAATTAGATGTTCTCTTCCATAGAAGATGTTCTGTGCATCGGCGGAGGTCATGAGGTTTCAGAGTGTATTTCATGGAACAAAACAGTGTGTGTATCTGTGATGAATCAGTCTGCCAGTGGTCTCCCGTCTCTGTCCTCCCACTCGGCTCTTTCGGAATTTGTCTTGCAGGCTCAGAGACAGACAGCAGTAATTCATTGCAGACTAGCGCCGTTATCCCAGCTGTGTACAGCTAGCGAAAACTCTTTCAACCATTGTTTGCTGGAATCACTGTCACATTATGCTGAAATCTGTGGGTTTGTACAAAGGGACCAAATCCCCAAAGTTGTAGTTCCATAGCTGCAGGAAGTAGAAAACAGATGAACTACCCGGTGCTTCCTCATTCATCACTAGCTTTGGCTTTGCCCTCTTTCTGTATTCGTCTCCCTTTCTTTCTCAAGGGGTTCCATTTTCTTGTCATCTTGTAACTAGCTCCATGCAGACACATCTCCCATGGGAGTCTTCTTAAAGCTGTCTTTTATTCACTTGCAGACAAACGAACTGGATTTGGATGTTAACCGCGGTCCTGGTTTAATCAAACAGACATATGCAAACCTGTTTGAAACCAAATATGCAACTATTGAACTTTTTAAATGTCAATTGTCTTTATATTTTTTGTCTTGTGTATTTCATTTTCACATTCTGGGCTCCACGAGTAAGAACCCTTCTGGAAGTCAGTGCGTCTAGCCCATAAAGCGTTACATGTAGTATTGTAAAACGTAATGGAGTTCAAAGTTATCTGTGGCTGTCCATCAAGGTCAGAGTTATTCAGTTATTCTAGGATTAAGCGTTAAAATGTTTTGACTCCTACGAGTTGATTGTTGTGGCACTGATTTAACTGCAATAAAAACACAACAATAGGAACAAATACAAACTGATGAGATATGCTTTGGGTTTTCAACAGGGGCTGCATTCTAGCCCCTTTGGTTGCCTTCATCCATCCCTCACTGTCACGAATTCATCGATACTTATTCATGCATTGGTGACCCCAAACCTTGATACAGCAACTCTGTAAAACGCGAAACAACTAATGGTTATTAGGGCACAGACGGTGCTTAGAACCGTATTGTAACTGCTTGGTGAGTAATTATTTTACGGCTTTCTGTGCATTTTGAAGGTCTAAACATTCACAAAAGTCACCAAATCACACACAAAGCAGAAATGGTGAAAATGTACGTCTGATTGGGGTGCGTAAAGTGAGTGTTGAAAAATGACTTTATAGCGCCACCTTACGCATGTCATCTTATGGTGTGATAACAGTTCATTGAACACAAATGAAATTCAGAGGGTATCAAGATTTAAATAATCTGTCCTGCTCCAACCTACACAGAGGCTTATATTTTATCATATTTAAAAGTATCTTTTACCCCATTAGAGAATTTTTTTATTTGTCATTTAAATATTTATATCTCTAAATCCTTTATTATTAGTAAAGTAAGAGTTTTAGATGAATCTGAAATTGGAATAATGCCTATAGGCAGCATTTGGATATTTCTCTAATGTAAATAGATTAGTTCTAATGCCCCAATGGAGGAATATGACTTAGAATTAAATGTTTAAATGGCTTGCCATGCCAGAGGAGCTGCTAAAAGAGGGGAAATATTCGGTGTCATCTGTGATTTGATTATTTTACCCAATTATTCACATGTGGACTGTGTCCCGTGCAATACACTTGCTTTTGTCAATCTCAGTGGTGTATTCCAAGAGAACCCCTATAGGGCTCTCGCGCTTTCTCTTAACTTTTCGCTTGATGTGAGAACACGTGCTCAAGGCTATATACAACAAGAAGTGTAGAAGTTGTCAATAGGTGACGTCAAATTATTCATTTTAAATACACAAATGTACAGCAACTTATCTATAGTTTGCTTTAGTTAGTTTGGTGAATAAGAATCACTTTCAGTTACATTTTATTTTTATTTAAATATTTCAGTCAATTTTTGTTTACGGTTTTTTTATTTTCATTTACTATAAAAACTGTTCTATTAATAAACTGCCATTAGTACAGAATGCTGCATGTAATATTATACATATTTTATATAACTGCACTGTGCTAAGGAGTTCACTGGTTGCCAATAGTTCTGTAACTTATAAAGCTTTAAATGTGACGCCTGTACAGTGTGTTCAGACCTCTCATTCTATTTTTTGCCTACCACTCTGTAGCTAGGGCTCCCTTGCCCTCTGAATAGGAGCCGTTCTGCTATGAAACAATCTCCTGAAGTGTTAGCTTTTAAAGTTGTTTGCTACAAACTGTAAAGAGTTTTGTGTCCGTTTCATGAAAAACACATTGGAACAGATGAATCTAGGTCTGATTGAATAAAACTGAACAGTGATCGTATGTGAATTCTGAAAACATTGTTTTAGATTTTTTAACCACATCTGACCTGAATTTTGTCTGCAAAAGTAATGTCTGTGGGATTGTCTACTGATCAGCATCTCTGTTTCAGTCATTATGGGAGCTGTTTTTAGCTTGTTTAATAATTTTAGCGCAGCAGGGAGGATGAAACACAAGTATATCAAGCTATCGTTGATGGCAAAGATACTTTGTTATTCTTTTCAAAGTATTAGGCATGAATCAGGAATTCCAAAGAAGTCACCTTTGTCAGAGAACTCTAAAATAAATTCTAAAGAATATTGTAAGATCTGCAAAGCATCTGCATTATCTTTCACCTCTGAAATAATCAAAATGCAGCGATGCACTTTAACTTCTTAATGTGAGTGAAGAGTCTGTTAGAATCATCCTGTCAGGGTTCACTTGCTGTCTTTTTTTATTCTTAATTGTGACAGAATCATGACTTTCTGTCACTACTATGTTTGTCATGTTTCTTTTAGAGCACAGGGGTTGGATCTTGACATTTGACAAAGCTGGGGTTCACAGCTTTGCTTTATGTCTTGTTTCTTGTGAAGTTCACTGATTGGGATGTGTTCTAACCTGTCTCACTTCTCTCTCCTGAATTGTCTTTGGGGCATATTTTCCCCTGCCATGTGCTGTTGGATTGTTGCAAATGGCTGAAGAGTTTGCATGTTTGTGCTCAAGTCCTTTGTTTTGTGAGCACATGGCTGTTTTTTTCTTTGTGCCATGTGCTCTCCTGTTTAAAATCCTGGTCCCTTTTTACTGGGCGATTGTCTTAATTGCTCCACCTACTCTTCCTGTTTTGCTCCTTAACATTCCCCTGTTCTTGTATCACACAGTATTTTTGATTTCAAACGCATGTTAAAAACAGCCAGCAGGAACCCAGATGATCTACAACTTCCAATGTGATTACTATACAGACTTCTCAATCCCATTTCACAGTGCAGGAGGAATACTCAGTAGGAGAGATTCATATCAAATAGTATACAGCCACAAAATCAGGGACAATGCACTGACATCATAACATTAAAAAACATATAAAGAGCTGTTCACAAGGTTATAATGCTCTAAGGGTTGTAATCCATTCAAACAGGAAGTGCATTTAAAAAAAGTGGTCAACATCATTTAGAAGAAAAAGTTATGCGGTGTGTTCATCAGATCCCATTCAAGTTTTATCATCATTGATGTCACTTCCTTCTCCAATATATGGATGTGCTGAAAGAGGACATGAAGGTAGTTGGTGCAAGAGTAGAGGATACTGAGGACAGAGTTAGGTGGAAAAGGATGATTCGCTGTGGCGACCCCTAAACTGGGAACAGCCGAAAGTAAAAGAAGATGTCACTTCCTTCTCCAGTCGACTTGTCCCTCTCCTATTGAGTCTGTGTTCCCCCCTCCTAATCCGGACCGATATAAACCCTGTTTTCACATCTTTGTTAGCTTTTATGCTCACTTTTCTGTTTTGTTGTTTGATATTCAATTGCTATTTAACTCTTACTTCATTTATTAAGTTGGGAGTTTGGAGTTGTTTGGTGCTTGCTTGTTATGTATTTCTATTTGAATTATTTTATGTTTGGGTTGCACATTGTCCATAAAATGTGCTTAGTTTGAAACAAATCTATCTGTCTTAAATATTCTGTATTCTGTAATCTCAGCAAATAACACTTTGTTGATTCCAAATGACAACAGTTAACTAAAACTCCCAACTAAACACAGCTACTAAAAGCTGTGCATCCTTGTTCAAGCACCATAAATGTTCTTTGATAATTGTCCTCTTTGTGACCAGTTCATCATATGTTGTGGACTTTCTCCAATACAATACAAATTACCGTATTTTTTGGCTCATAAGACGCACCGGCACATAAGACGCACCCAATTTTAAAAGAGGAAGATCTAGAAAAAAAAGATTCTGAACCAAATACTTTTGTTAAATATTTTATATCAACTGTGTAGACGTTAACAGCCAAACATGTAACATGAACAGACAGTAAACAGTAAAAGTCACAAAAAAAAGGCTGTAATGTTTTTCTTTGCCCCCACTCATCATTCTAAAGTCCACCATTCGTTATCACCATCACTGTTCCAGTGCAACATTGTCACTACATTACTAATAATAGCCAGTAACATTGTCACTACTTTACTAATAATAGCCAGTAACATTGTCACTACATTACTAATAATAGCTAGTAACATTGTCACTACATTACTAATAATAGCCAGTAACATTGTCACCACATCACTAATAATAGCCAGTAACATTGTCACTACATTACTAATAATAGCCAGTAACATTGTCACTTCATTACTAATAATAGCCAGTAACATTGTCACTACATTACTAATAATAGCCAGTAACATTGTCACCACATTACTAATAATAGCTAGTAACATTGTCACTACATTACTAATAATAGCTGGTAACATTGTCACTACATTACTAATAGTAGCTGGTAACATTGTCACTACATTACTAATAATAGCTAGTAACATTGTCACTACATTACTAATAATAGCTAGTAACATTGTCACTACATTACTAATAATAGCCAGTAACATTGTCACTACATTACTAATAATAGCTAGTAACATTGTTACTACATTACTAATAATAGCCAGTAACATTGTCACTACATTACTAATAATAGCCAGTAACATTGTCACTACATTACTAATAATAGCCAGTAACATTGTCACCACATTACTAATAATAGTCAGTAACATTGTCACCACATTACTAATAATGGCCAGTAACATTGTCACTACATTACTAATAATAGCCAGTAACATTGTCACTACAATACTAATAATAGCTAGTAACATTGTCACTACATTACTAATAATAGCCAGTAACGTTGTCACCACATTACTAATAATAGCCAGTAACATTGTCACTGCATTACTAATAATAGCTAGTAACATTGTCACTACATTACTAATAATAGCCAGTAACATTGTCACTACATTACTAATAATAGCCAGTAACATTGTCACTACATTGCTAATAATTGCTAGTAACATTGTCACCACATTACTAATAATAGCCAGTAACATTGTCACTACATTACTAATAATAGCCAGTAACATTGTCGCTACATTACTAATGATAGCCAGTAACATTGTCACTACATTACTAATAATAGCCAGTAACATTGTCACTACATTACTAATAGTAGCCGGTAACATTGTCACTACATTACTAATAATAGCCAGTAACATTGTCACTACATTACTAATAATAGCCAGTAACATTGTCACTACATTACTAATAGCTAGTAACATTGTCACTACATTACTAATAATAGCCAGTAACATTGTCACTACATTACTAATAATAGCCAGTAACATTGTCACTACATTACTAATAATAGCTTGTAACATTGTCACTACGTTACTAATAATAGCCAGTAACATTGTCACTACATTACTAATAATAGCCAGTAACATTGTCACTACAGTACTAATGATAGCCAGTAACATTGTCACTACATTACTAATAATAGCCAGTAACATTGTCACTACATTACTAATAATAGCCAGTAACATTGTCACTACAGTACTAATAATAGCCAGTAACATTGTCACTACATTACTAATAATAGCTAGTAACATTGTCACTACATTAGCCAGTAACATTGTCACTACATTACTAATAATAGCTAGTAACATTGTCACTACATTACTAATAATGGCTAGTAACATTGTCACTACATTACTAATAATAGCCAGTAACATTGTCACTACATTACTAATATTAGCTAGTAACATTGTCACCACATTACTAATAATAGCCAGTAACATTGTCACTACATTACAAATAATAGCCGGTAACATTGTCACTACATTACTAATAATAGCCG
This sequence comes from Danionella cerebrum, assembly GCA_007224835.1. Classification (NCBI taxonomy): domain Eukaryota; kingdom Metazoa; phylum Chordata; class Actinopteri; order Cypriniformes; family Danionidae; genus Danionella; species Danionella cerebrum. The sequence continues at coordinate 152,670 of SRMA01026298.1, read as the reverse complement.
GTAACATTGTCACTACATTACTAATAATGGCTAGTAACATTGTCACTACATTACTAATAATAGCTAGTAACATTGTCACTACATTACTAATAATAGCTAGTAACATTCTCACTACATTACTAATAATAGCCAGTAACATTGTCACTACATTACTAATAATAGCCAGTAACATTGTCACCACATTACTAATAAAAGCTATTAACATTGTCACCACATTACTAATAATAGCTATTAACATTGTCACTACATTACTAATAATAGCCAGTAACATTGTCACCACATTACTAATAATAGCCAGTAACATTGTCACCACATTACTAATAATAGCCAGTAGCATTGTCACCACATTACTAATAATAGCTAGTAACATTGTCACTACATTACTAATAATAGCCAGAAACATTGTCACTACATTACTAATAATAGCCAGTAACATTGTCACTACATCACTAATAATAGCCAGTAACATTGTCACCACATTACTAATAATAGCCAGTAACATTGTCACTACATTACTAATAATAGCCAGTAACATTGTCACTACATTGCTAATAATAGCCAGTAACATTGTCACTACATTGCTAATAATAGCCAGTAACATTGTCACCACATTACTAATAATAGCCAGTAACATTGTCACCACATTACTAATAATGGCCAGTAACATTGTCACCACATTACTAATAATGGCCAGTAACATTGTCACTACATTACTAATAATGGCCAGTAACATTGTCACTACATTACTAATAATGGCCAGTAACATTGTCACTACATTACTAATAATGGCCAGTAACATTGTCACTACATTACTAATAATGGCCAGTAACATTGTCACTACATTACTAATAATGGCCAGTAACATTGTCACTACATTACTAATAATGGCCAGTAACATTGTCACTACTTTACTAATAATAGCCAGTAACATTGTCACTACATTACTAATAATAGCCAGTAACATTGTCACCACATTACTAATAATAGC
>SRMA01026298.1:33465-151669 GCA_007224835.1 Danionella cerebrum | reverse complement strand
TGAGTATGGATGCGGAAGCACCGCACCGCTGCGGCCAAAGGCATTGTGGGAAATGTAGTTTTTTTTTCGTTTTCATTACGACCGCGCTATGGCAGAGATGGGCAATGACGTCAGCGTGCAGCGCTGGGTGTACAAATATGGCCGCGGCTTCGGCCTAGCTCCGGAGCTCTTACGCCTCTCATACGCCCGTGACCGGACTTCGCGGCGCTCTGCATTCGGTCGATAAGACGGACCAACTTTTCCCCCTCAGTTTTTTTCAAGAGAACCCATAAATGGCTTTGCTGCTTTCTCTTAACTTTAGTTATTTTGCTTGATGCTACAAGAAATGGAAAATAAGTTCTGTAAGTTGTCATCAGGTGACGCAAAATTGCTTAACAGTTGTAACAAATGTACACATGACAGTTTCTTTCTTAAAATTTACTTGAATTAACATCAATCTTGGTGGAAAGAACTGATGCAGGTTTAGATATTGGCGATATGTTTAATTTGTCATGTAGAAATATATCTCTAAATCTTTTATTTTCTAGCATAAAATAATTGGAATTTTGTCCAGGCAAAACTTGGATATAGCTCTTTCATTAGTTCAAATGCAGTATGAGAGATATATTTAATTAGACTTCTACCTGGTGAAAATTTATTTGCAGATATTTTTAATAACAATTGCAAATAGTCACAACTCGTTTGTAGATATCAGCAAATATTTTCCAATGAAGGAATATGACAAAGTATTGAATGTCAAAATGCCACGCAAGGGAGCTGCTACAATAAGCTTCCTTAGCAAAATAGTCCTTATTCAAGGTCCATAAATGTATTTTAATAATTAGTACATCATATGCTGTGCACTGTCTCCAGCGCAATACACTTTGTTTTGTCTGCCAAGAGACCCCATATATGGCTCTACTGCTTTCTCTTAACTTTTGCTATATTGTGCTTGATGTACACAAGAAATTGAAAATAAGTTCCATAAATTGTCATCAGGTAAAATTGCTTATCAACAGTATCTTTCCTTGAATTAAAAATGAATGTTTGTGCCAAGAGTCACATGACCGCCCATGTTAGTATTTCTAATAGTGCTTTTTGATCAAAAAGAAGCACCATTGGTTCAAACATGTGCATGTCTGCTCTGTCCTGCAATGGTTCTTTAGTTTACCACACTTTTATTTTGCCTTTGTTCAGCAATTCCAGAATTTTCTACAATATCTTGTTTGGTTCAGTTGTAAACGTTTCCCTACCAGGGGGTTATTTTATTTATTGTTGGTAAAAAAATGTTCCGATTTGTAATGTCCCTCTTATTTTGGGCGTTATCCATACCATCTTATACCTGACACATGTATGGTAAGTGAGGCAGCGCACTCTAAAGATCAGTGGATCAGTTACATTCCTCATCCTTTCTCCTAACCTTTAGACACAGCTCTGGGCTGTGGAAGCAGACTGCAGTGATTTAACACAAAGGATAAAGAAATGAAGAACTGCTCCAGTCAAGGGGGACAGCCCTAATCCTCACAAGCAAAACAGATGTTTGGTGCGCTCAGATTAATGACTCCAGTTGGGCCAGTATCCTACTGCAAGATCATCCACCTAGCCCTCCTTCCTCATTTTATTCTAGGTTATGGTTCATATACAGTTCAAATGCATTTCATGTATCTTTATACAGCATTCATTCAAATCTCTTTATTGCTTGAACACCAGTCTCCTTCTTTTGCCTGCTAAACGGAGTGCTAATTGATTGATAACAGCCCAAGGACTAAAAATGTCATTGTCGCTCTCAAATTGCATGAAGCGCTCTCAGCACAGAAGAGCTCTTAACAGAATTAGCGAGGACAGACGGGCACTTAGAGGAAAAACTCCACTGTGAGTGGGAGTGAACTTCTGTATGTAAACTGTTCATTATTCCACCGCAGCTCGCTTCATTAACCTCTCCACCGCGTGACCTCTCCAGCACATTTGATTAACTTCACTCCCTAACTCTTCTCATTGCAGCAAGCCTCACCTGCAGACCTGCTGTCAGAAGCTATTTAAGGTGTTGAAGGAGACCCTGTATGGAGCAGGAGTCACGGAAAGCTCTGCTTCATTTTCATTACTGGGGAACACACAATTTGTGCATGTACAGCCAAAGGTTCCCACAGAGGGTTTGGATTAAAGTGGATCAATAATCTGTTTTGTTGAGGTTAAAAAAAATCATGTCATGTTGGGAAAATATTAATCAAATTTTTTTACAATATTAATTACATTTTTCATTTTTTAATGAATTGATGGCAATTTTATTTGTAAATTAAATATAAAGAAATTATCGATAATTTGACAAGTTTCAGAAAATAAAACCTATTTTATTTCTAGAGCTTTAGGCAGGTGTGTTTGTCTTCGAACCAGCATCCTTTGTTGTTGGTACACTTGCACAAAGTAAGGTTTTTCAAATTTACGATCCAGAATTTTTATTTAGTTTTTGTTCCAAGAATACTTCTAAATTGAGAAACTTCTTTTATGGTTGTTTTAATCAGCCATGACTTATGAAACGGAATTCTGTCCACAATGCTGCGTTTTCTTTGTTGCAGTTGCCAATCCCATCTGCCAATCCCCTGCCAATCCCCAATTTGTCATGTTCTTCTACTGTTTAGGTGAGTTACCATTCTCCAATGCCAAATATTGTCTTCTTCTTCATCTTCTTCTTCGGATAATTGGTTGTTGGCCTCCACCAATACCACAATGTGTACCTGCTCTTCTTCTTCTTCTTCTTCTTCTTCCTAATCTTCTTCTTCTACTTATGGTGGCATCCACCTATCCCACAATGTGTCTTTTTCTTCATCTTCTTCTTCTGTTTAGGGTGGTTTGCATGCACCACTCCCACAATGTTTCCTCCTCTTATTTTCTTCTGTTTATGGTGGTATCCCAGGATTTGTCCTCTTCTTCTACTGTTTAGGGCAGTTGCCATTCTCCAGTCAGAAATAGCGTCTTCTTCTTCTTCTTCTTCTTCTTCTTCATTTTTTTGTTCTGTTTAAACTGTTGGCATCCACCAATCCCACAATGTTTCCTCTTCTTCTTCTTTTCTTGTTCTGTTTATGGCTGTTGGCATCCACCAATCCCACAATGTTTCCCCATCTTCTTCTTCTTCTTCATTTTCTTGGTTTGTTTATGGCTGTTGGCATTTACCAATCCCACAATGTTTCCTCCTCTTATTTTCTTTTGTTTATGGTGGTTAACAACCATCAATACCACAATTTGTCCTGTTCTCCTACTGTTTAGGGCACTTGCTGTTCTCCCACACAGTGTCTTCTTCATCTTCTTCTTCTGTTTATGGTTGTTGGCAACCACCAATACCACAATGTGTACCTCCTTCTTCTTCTTCTTCTTATGGTGGCATCCACCTATCCCACAATGTGTCTTTTTCTTCATCTTCTTCTTCTTCTGTTTAGGATGGTTTGCATGCACCACTCCCACAATGTTTCCTCCTCTTATTTTCTTCTGTTTATGGTAGTATCCCAAGATTTGTCCTCTTCTTCTACTGTTTAGGGCAGTTGCCATTTTATTGTTCTGTTTATACTGTTGGCATCCACCAATCCCACAATGTTTCCTCTTCTTCTTCTTCATCTTCTTCTTCTGTTTATGGTTGTTGGCAACCACCAATACCACAATGTGTACCTCCTTCTTCTTCTTCTTCTTATGGTGGCATCCACCTATCCCACAATGTGTCTTTTTCTTCATCTTCTTCTTCTTCTGTTTAGGATGGTTTGCATGCACCACTCCCACAATGTTTCCTCCTCTTATTTTCTTCTGTTTATGGTAGTATCCCAAGATTTGTCCTCTTCTTCTACTGTTTAGGGCAGTTGCCATTTTATTGTTCTGTTTATACTGTTGGCATCCACCAATCCCACAATGTTTCCTCTTCTTCTTCTTCATCTTCTTCTTCTGTTTATGGTTGTTGGCAACCACCAATACCACAATGTGTACCTCCTTCTTCTTCTTATGGTGGCATCCGCCTATCCCACAATGTGTCTTTTTCTTCAACCACTTCTACTGGTTAGGGCACTTGCCATTCTTCAATCCCACATATTATCTTTTTCTGTGTATGGCAGTTGGCATCCACCAATCCCACAATGAGTCCTTATGTGAGACATGTTTTTCTATAGATGACATCAGAGTGAATTCACCTTTTGTTTTCTGAAACAGTTTGCCATAGTACAAAGCTAAAACGAAGGTTGCATCCAGTCTGTGTACAGCAGCTGAAGAAAGGATGAAATTGATTACATTTTCTTATTACAGGGAATCTTTTCCTCTATATATATTTTGGGCATGTAATTAATTTTAATTGTAACGGACATGACTTGCACAGAAATAGCAGAGGAAGAGCAGGCGAAGTATGTGCGACTTGTCTGTCCCTGATTCTTATGTGATGAGCATTCACTTTAATTATTCCCACCATGATGATGATATGCCGTTAAAACCTTTTAACTTGGTTCAAACACAAGAGCTGAATGTTCTTTTCAAAGATGCTGCCATTCCTTTTTGCTATTAAGTGAATACTGCCACACATCTTAAAACAGGTCTACATCAGAGTGTGACATATCAAAAGGAAGAAAATGGAAGGCAGAAAGACTCTTTTAATAGAGTGAATTGTGCAAGTGGGGTCCTCTGAGGATGTTGGGAAGACATAATGGCTCTGACAATCAACTGGCTGAGTGCCTTCCTCGTCCTCTTTTCTTCAGTTGGGATTTGGGCGATGCTTCTGTCTGCCTGTTTGAACCCGACACAGAGCCGGGAGTCAACTGAGACTTAAGCAGAGTATAGATAAGCACCGGGATACTGTGTGGAGACCCAGTTACCCATAATCCCACAGACCGGCCCTATGACATTGATAGATTTTTTTAAAAAGGGCAAATCAGAGCTCATGTTTGTTCTGCTTTATGATTGTTGTGGGTGTAAATTAATGTATCATATAAGTCTAAAATAACCTTCAAGGAGATGCCAAGTGTCCTAGTTCTGTCGGATTAAGGTGTGTTTGCTTTTTCTCCCAGACTGTGTGCATTTAACAAAGTCAATAAAGGATTTAAAATTACCTTTTTGTCTCAGTGGCTGTTTGTCTCTGGCCATGAACCGAATGTGCTTGAATCATTTCAGTCTTTGTCTAAAAGGATTTTTTGTTAAAAAGCTTATTACAGTAATGTCTCTATCAGTTTAATTGTTTCATCAGGTTGTAAAAGGCATCTTCCAAACCCCATTAAAACTTGGAGATTTCTATATGAATATCTTTACATTCTTTGTTAATGATATTTAAGGGACTACTGTTTAAAATGCATACTGACCTAACACTGCCAAATGGGCATAATGGGCATGTCAGTCTGTCCACCAAAACTTATGATATTAAAAAGCATTTCAGACTTTCTACAACACTTATATATTCAGTGACCAGCATTTAGCCCAAAAGGGGTGAGGTTAAAACTTTAGTGCCCAGAGGAAACACAAAAACACCAAGACTATTATTTTTTGTCATAATTTTGACAGTTGAAAAAAGATCAATTTGACTACATTTAGCATCATTTTCAGATCCGTTTTTCTTATCTGGGAGTTTCCAAGCACTGTAAAAAAGAAAATAAATATAGAATTAAAATAAAAATAATAAAAATACAATTGCAAGGCTTCATTTATATTAAAAAAATCCTGTATTCTAATAAAATGTGGTTAAATATGACACTGTTGTGTAATTTTTAATTACGTATTCATAACAGATGTATTTGCATTTTTTTCTGAATTATAAATTGTTCACTGCTCTGATTGGCCAATGGCTTTGAATATTGTGGTACTATTCAATAATTAAAATATGCTTTCGTTGTGCTATTATTCAGTAATATGCTTTTGTGAAAGAGATTGCCTGAGCAAGCCTCGTGGGACGCCATGTGATTTTTGTGTCATTTGCTGTAGTCATGGGATATCCTGCCACATGGTGTCATATGATTTTGGTATCATGGGTTTGAGACAGAAATTCTCTTGTTCTTTGGAAATTCCCTGTTTTCAGAAAATGTATAAAACAGTCGCTCTGGATCCTTAAGTCAGAAGATCCCAGGAGATTCTCCAACGCGCGTTGTTTTTTGATGCTTTCGGTTTCTCTCTTGTTAAACCTGTTAATAAACTCTGGTCTTCCGGCATCTGTCTCCTAAAATCATTTTGAACACGCATTGGACCCTCAAAAGTCCAACAATATTCAATTTCAGCTTGAGAAGAAATCCTCTAATAAGAGATTTATTTGGCAGCCCGTGAACAATACCATCGCTAAGAAGTGAAATAAAATGATCTCACATCGGAAAACAAACAGGAGAAATTTCCCATTACCCATTACCCTTCATGAGGTGTTGGTTTTTCTCAGTTTGGTCCGCGGTAGTTTTGGGAAGTTCGGCTCTTTTAAAAGATTTGGCTCTTTTGTCTCGGCTCCCTTAAAATAGCCGGCTCTTACAGCTCCCAAATGGCCCAATTTTTTTTTCATATTTTTTTTATGTTATGACACATAATTGTAAAGTAATTCAAATTACATGATAAAATTTGAGAATGCATGTTCACCTTTCAGTTTTATTTTACAGACCTCAAATCGGTGGCATCAGCAGCATCTAGTGGTGAAAAGAAGGGATGAAGTACAAGACCTGTGAGATTCTTTGTGTTTTTCAAAGTTCTGCTACAAAAAGTGCTTAGGTTTGGGAATGGTTCTTCCCTTTTATGATACAATTTTCACATTGTTTTAAGGAGATTTTTTTAAATTTTCTCTCAAGATTTTGATTTTTGTATAAAACATAAAAACAGTTCGATCTCAATTTTTGAGATGTTTGCAGTAAAAGACAAAATGTAATACTCATAATTACATTTTTTTTTTACATTTTCAGGTTTGCTGTAGAATTATTGTGTGGCATAATGAAAATATATTTGCAAAAAAAAGTTACATTTATTTAAGCAAATGCTCAAAAAGACCCCAGATTTCAAAGAGTTAATTTGGATTTACCGGTAGTCCTTTTTTGTAGTGGTTTAGTTTGACAGATATAACAAGTACTTTTAATGTGACATTATCATGAAATGTTTTGGTCTTTTCTAAGAATGGCGTCTACAAACTTAAGATGGCATAATGTAATCCACCACAAAGACTTGTTTTAAGAGGAGCTAGAAATAGAGTTCCAACCACCGTCAACAAAACACCAAACACAAATGAATCCAAGTAGAAAAAAGTTACAATTTCATTAGTTTATCAAGAAACAAACATTTTACATTGAAGGAAAGAAACTTAGGTGGAGAAAGGCCAAAATAACAAACCAAACCCACTACAAAAATAAACCAATCCCCTAAATTCCCTAACGGACAATAAATGTAAAATTACAATGCAAATGTACCTTAACCTTAACAAAAAGATACAGAAGTAAAATTAGGTCTACCCCACCAGATTCGCCAAACAATTCACAAATTATTAAATGAGAAAGAAACAAATTATTAAGCAACAAAGCAGATCTTACAAATATTGAACTAAACAACGACAAAGGGCTGTTTTCTGACGGAGCTAGAACTCGGAGCTCTTCACCGAACTCGGTGACAACCGGAATGTGTGGCACTCTGTCACGCACCAATCCTAGCTGATGCTAACTGATTCCAGCTGATTTCAATAACACACCTACTGACCCCAAAAACATATAGTCAAACATTTTCAGAAACATTTTAAATCAAACTAAAAGTGACCCAAGGCACATAACAAAAGCTTCTCTAAGTGCAATGTAGCTGAAAGTGACATTACTCACAAATAAATGGAACAAATGTAGAACATCACTTTGATGACCTTTACAGCGACCAATTAAAGCGTTTTAAGTACTGACTCACACAAGAGTGCCACCACTCCAATTAAAAAGATAAATAACAACGTTTGGAAGTTTTCCCCTCATCTCAGAGCAGAAATGTATGGGTTCAATCTAGAAGCTAAAGTAAATGACTAAAAAAAGCACAAAATTAGTGTCTGACAAGAAATCAACTTTATGACAGAACCGTAAAAGTTCAACAAGAACTAAAGTGACGGGTTTAATAAGTATTCTTAAAAGCTGATTGACAGACGTGATAATTAAGTTGCAGTCTGTACCGATCTTGATGTGTAGCGTTCCCCTCACGCTGCCAGTCTCTATGCTGGCACTAATGCACCTGCTAATGTCGATCCCAAATCACCCTAGTGCTTTAATTTACTATTCAGTAAAACGAGCACTTCTTTAAAGCAGACAAGTACAATAATGAATGTGAAATTAAGAAGCTATATCTTTATTCTTGTCTGTAATTTCAGATATCAGAAGTCATAGCTTGGGTTCTGTTCTTTTATTACCCCTTTCGTATTACCATGGAAACTTGACATTGTAGAGTTTTACATTTGTGGAATTATCAATTTGTGGAACACGTCTTTTCGAGAGGAACGTTTTGCATAATTATATTTAACAATCTCAGGAATGTCTTCAAAGAAGGGGCTCAGAGTGTTTGCCGAGGTCTGGATGTTGCCAAGTCTGAGTGGAATTGTTCCCCTGACTGATCAATAAGCCCTGCTCCATTAGAAGAGATCAGATAGAACTCAGCTCATAGTTCCATAGAAATCTTTAATTTATTGTGTTCTCTACTGAGGTTTTAAGAGAAACTGGGAAAAAATGGTGGTTATAGATTTTTTTTGTCCATAACCAGTCTTAGATATCTTCTAGACATTTATCCTAGAGAGGCTTTGCAAGTTATTTGGGATAAATGTGTGCTTTAGAAGTTGGAGGTTTAGTTGTGAACCACTTCAGACCCAAATCTAGGCCTGCTGCTTTATCCTCAAAGCCATATGGGGTTGTAAGGTGTAGAGATAAAGTGTGTCTCACATGGCCAGTTGAGTGAAACAAAAGTGCTCCCCCCAGTGGATGGCTGCAGTATGATTTATGACGCCGCCCAGACTATAAGGAAATCAGTTTGATATTTTATGCAAGTGTAGCCTTGCAGTAGCCACTATTTACTGCAAATCAAAATACTGGCGGATATGGTGAGGGAAAATGTCCTTTGTTACTACAGCAAGTCTTCTTTAGTAAAAGTATGCAAACAGACTGAGTTACGTTTCCTCTGGTCTCCATGATGAATTTACGAGTAAACACTTGAGGTTTTATTGGGGATCATCTAGTCATGATATGGTGAGAGAAAAAAAAATTCACTAACCTTTCTAAAATGAAGTGAGGTAATTTGAAGAGAGGGTGAGGGCGCTGCGGGTCACAGCAGTACTAATGAATTTGTGCTCTTTAACATTTTAACCCATTTTCAACCCACTCTTTATGTTACAGTCCCTCCTTTTCCTCTCTCATTGTTCTCAGTTTTTCACTCTCACTGCTATTAAAAGGCTCCTCCCTCCTCTCTGTGCGAGGTCTTCTTAGTTTAGTCTACTGAGCGTCCATCTTCCCTGTCTACTAAATATTCGTAGAGTTCCTTTACCTTTTTGCATTTCAGATCTTTTTCTGGGACGTGGGGTTTCCGCCTTTTCTGGAAACAAGATTCCAGGTTTTTTTTGCTCCGCCCTGCGTGGTTTTCAGTTGTTTATCCGATCCTCCTGCCTGATGGATCTTTTGGTTATTAAAGCCTTGTTTTTTCCTGCATTTGGGTCTCTCTTCATTCATATAACACTTTAGCTCTCGGTGTGCTTGATTCTTGCCCCAATGGCAGGGGGTGGTGTCACGTCGTCCATCTACTTTTGCAGTCATTGATAGGGATACAGAGTCCTTCAAACTGAGATTTCTAGACAGTTCTTCTCAAATGAAGGGCGTGTTCTTTTAGTGATTACATCAACATAGCTGAGCATGAGAGCCACTCGGTGGCGCTCATCCTACATTTTCATAGCAACTTCGAACAGGAAACAGGAAATAGGTAAATCCTCTATTTTCTCCACTTTTTTGTCAGTCACCAACAGTATCAGTTGCTCGACATCCATGATTTTTTCTGTCGTTGTCTTCCTCTTTCCTGTTTCCCTATGTGAAAAGGCATCTTCAGGCATCAGAAGCCTTCCAAAGATTCCACAATTCGGGTCAGTGTGTAGATACCTTAAGAGACATACAAATTCGTACAAGTTAAAGCCATGCACAACACAAATTAATGATGTGAAAAAGCTAACATTTTCAGCACCACAATATGTTTCATTATCATTTCATCATATAATTCTAAAAATGTGTCTAAAAATTATCGAAAGATCCTTTTCTCCCTTGCAGATATCCCCTATTGACAGAATGAGCAAGTATTACTGATCAGCAATAGATCAATTGCAGAAACAGTCCTGTTTCATATCCAATCAATTTCAGCATGTCCTGTGCATGAGAGGAAAACAGCACCAAAGTATTAAGATTAAGATTATCTATCATTCATTTGCATGTTTTGCGTTTCATTTCCAAACGCCAAGTGGAGAGGAAAAAGCTGAATGCAAGTCAATAATTTGCTCCTCTGATTGCATTCAATATGCAGAAATGTGCTGCAATCTCAAGGCCTCTGTTTTTTATGTCTATTTTCCTGTAGCCTTGTCCTTGTCTATGACCATGTGTATATTCAAATGATGCAGTGCACGCAAAATGAAGAGCACTAATAAATATCTACAAGAACTATGGATTGTTATGAAAATGACATCACAACAAGAGTATAGTTCTGCTAGCAGTTGACTGAAATAAAGCCTTATTTGGGATTAACTCTCGGTTACATATAATTAAATAAACAACAAGCAGTAATAATAAAAAAAAGGCAATTTTGTGTTCTTAAGTTGAAATCAAATTGCATTTTTGTAGTTATTTCTCTGTCTGACAATGGCATGATTGTAATAGAATTGATTGTAATAGAAGTTCTGCTGCGGCTGAAAGAACAGGGAGCCATTTGTGTATTTTAATTGGATAGGAAATGTGCCTGTGCAGACGCTCTGGTGCAGTTCGCAGATGTGAATACTTCCTTTCTCCGGATCTCATGCTCACGGATTGCAGCAAATGGCCTTTATCTCTCCTGACATGTGTTCTGTGTCGATACAAGGACTTCAGCCGTGCGGGTATGGAGAATTATAATGAGGATCTTGTCTAGTAAAATAAAGGCTCTTGCTCTTGGGGAACACTGTGTATTGGTCCGAAGAAAAATGATCACAGTTCATAAAATGGAATTTAAATGTACACAGTACTCTGTTAAAGTTTGAGGCACGTGAGGAAAAAAAGTGCTGCAAACAGAGAATGCTTTTAGAAATGCAGAGAATGACAAAAGAGAAATTTAAACCAGATCAATGTTCGGTGAGACCACCACTTGCCTTCAAAACAGCAATTCTTCTAGATTCCCTTGCACACAGTCTTTGAAGAAACTCAGCTGTAGGTTGTTCCAAACATCTAACCACAGATCTTCAGCAGATGTAGCTGAGATACGGAGCTCTCCATGACATTATCCCCAGTTTAAAGACTACTTTAATCCATGTGGACACCTGAATATGTAAATATGTTTTGTTGAAAGTGTGTTTATATAACAAAGTTTTAGATTATTTATAAACAAATGTATTCATTAACCCTTTTAATTAAGTAAAAATGACACAATTCACCTAATGTTTAATTTTGATTGAAAATATGTGTAGGTTTCGAAAAGTTTTAAGAGAACATTACAAAAGTTATGACAAATAATTTGCAAGGAAATTCAAATGAAAATGTGTGATTATCTTTCAGTTTCATTTTACAGACCCTATCAGTGCCATCTAGTGGTGAAAAGATCCCTTGGAAGTACAAGAACTGTGATATGGTGTGTGTGTGTTTTTAAAAGTGGAGGCACAAAAAAGTGCTTAGAATAGTGTATAAAATTAAGGTGATGTTTGTCAGTTTTTTTAATACAATGTTAACATTGTTATGATCTCGTCTTTGCTTTTTTTGTCTAACAATTTTGATTTTGTTATTAAAAATAAAAACCTTTCTCGCAATTTCAGGTTTATTGTGGAATTGCTGTGTAACGTAATAAAAACATGTGTAAAAAGTTGGGGTTGTACTAAAAATTTATCTCAAGTTTTAAAGGTAATTTTTTAGAGCAAATTGTAAACTAGCAAAAAATGCTTGATGTCTGAGGATTAAGGGATTGCGCATTATAGGTTAGTTTTGTAATTAAACGAGACAATAAAATTTAAGAGAGAACTAATGGAGACCAACTGATTGAGCTTAGCTGATTGAACGAGCTAATGAGTTAACAAGCCTCAGCATTGTACAAGTTTAAGATTAGATGTATTTCAGGAGGAGTCATTAGGGCGTGTATGAAAAATCCTGTCATATATAGACATATATATTAGAGTTCCTGTTTATCAACATGTCTTTGAAATCTTTATCATCTGCAAAACATTTGTTTTTATGTTGTCATCCGTAGCTTTGTAAAAAGTGGGCTTATTGTGGCAATACATTTGGCATTTTGAATAATAATGTTAATATCGAAGAGAACTGAACCAGAAACGATTACCAGTTCCCTTCCGTATGGTGTCACTGAAACTGAGTCAGTAATTCCCACAGCCACTTGACTCTAGATAGAGCTAATTGTTCGGCCTCACTGCTGTTTTTTAAGAAAAACTACCAGTGTTTGCAGTGCCATCTACTTCAAATACAACACCCTGAATGCCCAAAAGTTAAGCTACAGAGGTGCAGGGCTTTAGTACATTGACATTAATACATTGAGGTCAAGTCAAGCTCATAATCCACTGCAGCAGCTTCTGGGGCCCGCCTTTGGGAATCTCTAAACAGTAGATCAACAAAACCATGGCCATGGGAGTTTCATTTGTGGGAGGTCTTTCAAAACACATTCCAAGCAAATCTGTTCTGAAAGTTAATACTAAGAGATGTTTAAGTGCTTGATCAAATAAATGCATTCATTTCTCTTTTTTGTGCTTTAGTTATTTGCTTTTCCATAATTGATTTTTTTGTTGCTGTTGTTTTACACTTTGTTTTTTATTTAAGCTCTCAGTCAGCAAAATATGACTCTTGAATCACAATGAGCTTAACTTCACAGATTTTTTTTTTCATTCCAATGTATGATGTTGCTTTGGATTAAAGCATTTGCTATCTGTTACATAGGCTGTGAAAAAAATATGGATGACGTGACTTTTTTTTTAAAGTTCTTTTCCCATTGACTTGTATTGACCAGATATCTTTCTGCAGTCAGCACCATGGGGGCGATCTCTGCTGTTTGGCTTTACCCACCAGCCATGTGAGACACGCTTGGTGAAGGAAAATATATCTGTTTTCTTTTGATGGGAATCCACACTATTGTCACATTCTGTGCAGATGTTTCATATGATAAATTAAAGTCTGAACTTGATTTCTGTAACAATTGACATTTGAGAGATTTACCACATTTTTAATTCATGGCATTTCCTGGACTATAAATAATTCACAAAAATAAATATTTGTATGCATATATAAAATAATTTTTTGGTGAATTAAAAAAAGCGTCATGTTAAAACAGATTAAACCTCATGAAATGTCCTTTCTGTGACTTATATAGTGATTTGCTCAGGCCGCTGCCATTTGGAGTTGGGCAGATAATGAAGTAAATATATTCTTTAACGACAAATGCACTCACTGGGTCTGGACTGGAGGCGGGATCATAAGCAGTGTACAAATCCAACTATAAGAACATAAATTATCTGTGGTCAAAAGCCGTCAAAGTGAAATTATTAGCTCAAAAGATTTTGTTCATGCTTAGTTAAAGAGCGGAGTTAGCACTTTTTTACACCCAAACACATTGCACAGATTTCCTTATCTACAAGACTGGGAGCCCATGACACACAATGGGTCAATGGTTGATTTGGGCAGTACACACTTTGAGGGAATAACGAAAGAAATCCATAGTGAGGACTAGTCTACTCCAAGGAGTGATACTCAATTATGTTTAACCTCCCTTTTAAAGTGTATATCCTCATTGTCACAATTGTCACTATACAAGTTAAGAGGTTTCTGGGAAATATCGTCTAGAAACTGAAGTGTATTTGCTTCTTGGAGTGATTGTGATTCTAGTCACTTCTGCAACTTCTTTACCTTGATTTTTTTATGGAATATTTACTAGAAAACAATTATCCTTTACCTTCTTATTAAAAGAATAGAGATATAACATTACAAAATGGGCTTTTTCCATTACTTAGAGTAAAAGAAATGATTTTATGCAACTGGTAGGGCTGCCCCCTTGTGGATAGCTTACTTTTCTTTGCAGTCTCGACACTTTTATTTGACATAATTATTTTTTTAATTTGCATTTTTATTTAAATAGTTTCAATAATTGGTTAAAATAGTTTTTTTTAAATACTGTGATGTATATTGTGTCATGGACATAATATTGTGATATGCATCATTGTGCCAAGGCTCATCACTATTTTATTTAAATTTAGAAGCAAAATAACAGAGAGAACATAGTACATTTAAGTAGAGACTTGGTTGAGAAATTAGTTGATTAGGAACCTTTTCTATTGTGTAATGAGTTCCTTTGAATATTTGTGATGATTTTGTATAAAAGTATTTTATTTATTTTTTATTTATTTGAGTTGATTGCTTTACTTATACTTAATGCTTCCAACATGTGCTGTTCTTTAAAAGGGAGCATGCTCATCTAGAAGGAAGGCTGGAGGACACATGTGAGCGCAGGCTGGGCTGTTGGGGTAACCCCATTGCTGTTCACCCTGCCAATTAGAGCACCAGCTCTGACAAGAGCTTTGATTGAGTTTCGCCTGCTGAGGAACTGCTTGGAAAGCCTTCTATTGAGAATTTGTTCTTTTCTGTTTGTGTGTGTGAATTTGTAAATATTTAGGCTATTTTGATGCTTTCATCATGGTTTTGATCATGTATCCACTGGTGGCACAATCAACACGTTGCTTGTAAATCTCCTCGTCCTTGGCCTCGATCCAGTCCCCCGACCCTTGGTTCCAACGTTCTATGACAAAAATATCGCGTAAAGTTACATCTAGCAAATGTGTGTCCCCTATTTATTACACAAAAGAGTATCTGTTTGTTATATAGAAACCAATAAAGTTCTGTGTGAAATGAAATAAGTGATTTTATCTATTGTAATTGAATGTATTGTAAAATAGATGTCCACAGAGCAGGGCTTCAACAGTTCCAGCTGCCAAGCTCTGAGCAGGGCCTGTAAATGAGAGGACATCACATGGCTGTGATGGATAATGATCTCTCGGCAGTGTGACATGTGGAATATACATCACACTGTCGTGTTTGGAAACCTCCAGCAAGAACTCAAGTGTGTGAGCCTTCTTCATCCCTTCTGAGTTCCTTTAACCTCTGTTTTGATCTCAGTTTGAAGAATCCAATCGAAAAAACCAAATGTTCGAGATACGAAAAGTCTCGCGGGAAATATTTTGCTTCAAGATATGAAAAAATTCCAAGTTACGAAAAACATCAACAGTTCTGCTCTTTTATCCGCTTGTTAAGTCTGACCTCGTGCTGCGCTTCCGGGTCCTGGCGCTCCTTTCTTCCATTAAGACATGCATTTATTTATTTTATTTTATTCATTTGCTATTTTTTTTCTTCTCTTCTAAATTATTATTTTTATTATTTTTTCCCCTCTCTTCTTCTTTTCCTTTTCCTTTCTTTAATTTTCACTCGTGTACCTTCACCCTTCCCCAATCCTTTACCCACTCCCCCTTTCAGTTCAACACTGTCTTGTCCTGACACAACTATTATAAACTGACTCGCGGGAGCCACAACTAATAAATATTTAATAAATACATTCAATTTTCAAATCCAGAGGAGAAAACACCACACCAGGCGTTTTACTCCCCTGGAGAAAGCAAAACTGTCCAACTCAGCAAGGCATGTACTCCCCCATGTGATGGCTTTTGAGCAGGACAGGACAAGGTAAAAGAAAAAAAAAAGACATGCTAAAGGATACTCTTTATAACACTTTAAATCAGTTTGAAATCGAGTGAAACATTATGTAAAGATTACCAATATGTGTCGTAAAAGAAATAACGTTTATAACGTGGAAAGTGCTGTTCTGTAGCGCAAGAGAAACCCTGTGACTCCTTCTTAGAAGCGCTCTCTCCAGTACGCTCAGTACTGTCTGTGGTTGAAACCGTGTTGGGGTTTGTAATTCGTGAAATATCTTGAGAAAAATAACTTTGATCCGTGGTGCCGTAATCTTTTCTGCCATCCGTTCCACCTCCTCCGACACATCGCTTCACTCGCAAGGTAAGGTTTCACATTTGTGAACGTGTTACATATTTTGCTTGTTTTATTATCATTTATTACATTAACAATGTGTAGATTTAAGGATTGAAGAAACGTTACTTGATTTTTCTCTGGTTTTCCATTTTTTATCTACTTATACTGTTCTAAGAGTTGTTGCATGGATTAGGCGTTTTATATGTAAAACTTGCTTCGAGATATGAAATGTTCGAGATACGAAAGCCACTCTGGAACGGATTGATTTCGTATCTCGGGGTACCACTGTATTTTTAACCATGTTGGGTTCTTTTGCTAGGTTTTGAGAAATATTTACCCAATGGTTGATGTTTCTGTGCAAAGATCTGTGCCTGAAACAACAAATGGACAGAAAATTGGATTTTTATGAGTTATCAGATAAACACATGTTATTGCATGATGTATGTCATGGTTAAGCCGCGCAGATTGCTGGCTCCTGCAGTTCCGTTGCTTATGAGAAAAAAAGTCCTTAATGACGAACAGCTGGTGAAAGTCTCACCGAATCTCATTAAACGCTTCTTCTCACTTCAGACCTGCTGCTGATCATTATTCCCCAGGAAAGAGGAAAAATAAATATGATTTTCACACGCAGCTTTCTTAAATGTATTACGAATCATTTTCCAGAACACCATAACAGGATTTTGGAAGATGTTCTGCTTTAAAAGTTATTCAGAGTGTTGGAGAACACATGGAAACACTTTTAAAAATCTTATCTTCTTATAACAGAGCAGAATATTCCAGAGGTTCTTGAAAACGTTTCAGATTCCCCCAGTCAGTGACGTGTTTGACGGTGTGCTTTTATGTAAATTAGTGAAGTGTCCTTGACTATCATGAGATATTAACAGCCTATTTTTAGAGTCTGTCAGAACAAACCAGAGGAGAGGGGTTGCCTTCATCTGCTAACTGCTCTGCAGGGCTCTCCAGGTTAACGATTTCCCATAATAATATTATGAAGTGCTGGAGTGTGACTCTAAAACAATCATTGTTTTAAATATAAAATAACCTCATTATATTGTGTAGTGTGTTTGGAAACAACCACATTTTGCTCTGTATGGCTCACCGTGGCAACACTAAAAGCCCCTTCACAAAGATCGAAAACCATGGGCGCCAACAGGAGCTTACACATCTGAACGAGCGAGTGGTATCAATGAAAAAGAGTTTTGCACTTCCATATCGGATCTATTTTTCGCAAGGAGAACGACCAATGACACATGTAGGAGGTGAAAGAGCTGCATCATAGCATCTGTTGTACCGTTAATGCCATCTTCAGACAGGGAGCATCACTGCATCAATATTTAATCTACCAAAATTAAGAACACCCTGCTGAGAAGCTCTTCGTACATTCATGCCTGAATTTCCGTGTCTCAATTCGGATCAGTGTGTAAAGGCCTTAAGGCTACTTTCAGACTGCAGCCCAATGCGACCCAAATCTGCCCATATGTGACCTGTATCCAATTTATTCATAACAGTCTTAATGGCTCATTGACCCAGGTCCCTTTCATGGGTCGTCCTAGATTGAATAGGTCACCAATTTTTTCAAGAGCGACCTGTGTATCCTGCTGTATCAGACTGATGTTTTTTATTTAAAGAAGTACAATAAAGACTGTGTTGTCACAAGTAATTGTTTCTGCCATTATTCCAAAAATATTCAGTTTGTCTTGGTCTCCTTCACCACTTCTTCTTCCTTGATATTATATGATAATTATAAAGTTGGGGGCGGTACGGTGGCCTTCCAATAAGAAGGTTGTTGGTTTGAGTTTGCATGTTCTTGCTTGTGCGGGTTTACTCCACTTTCCCCCACAATCCCAAAAACATGCGGTTAGATTAATTGAATAATCCAAGTTCCCCTTAGGTGTGAATGTGTGTGCTGCCCTGTGATGGACTGGTGACCTTTCCAGGGTGTACCCCCACCTCTCGCCCAGTATGCGCTGGAGATCCCTGTGACACCAAAAGAGAATATACATGTTGGAAAATGAATAAAGGAATGAATCAATTAGAAAGTTGTCAACAACGCCACAAAACCCACATTCACTTCAAATACAGTGGTCCCCCGACATACGAAATTAATCTGTTCCAGGGTAGCGTTCGTATCTCGAACATTTCATATCTCGAAGCAAGTTTTACATGTAAAACACCTAATTACGTAAGTTAATGAAAAAAAAGGAAAACCAGAGAAAAATCAAGTAAAGTTTCTTCAATCCTTAAATCTACACATTGTAACAAATGATAATAAAACACAAGCAAAATATGTCATATGTACACAAATGTGAAACCTTACTTTGAGTGAAGCGATGTGTCGGAGGAGGTGGAACGGATGGCAGAAAACATAACGGCACTACGTATGAAAGTTGAGATTCTCAGAATATTTCACAAATTACGAACACAAACACGATTCAAGCACAAGCGCAGACAGATGGAGAGACGCTTCTGAGAACACGTCACAGGGTTTCTCTAAGTTGCGCTACAGAACAGCACTTTCCACTTTATAAATGTTATTTCTTTTAAGACACCTTGACTCTAACAATCTATACATAATGTTTTGCGCGATTTAAAACTGATTTAAAGGGTTTTGAAACGTATCAGACCCTTTTTGCACTGGGAGATAGGAGCGCCAGGACCCGGAAGCGCAGCGCGACGTCAGACTTAACAAGCGGATAATAGAATAATGGAGCAAATGTTTGTTATTGTTCGTATCTCGAATTTTTCTTCGTATCTCGAAGCAAAAACTTTCCCGCGAGACCTTTTCGTATCTCGAACATTTCGTAACTCGAAGCATTCGTGTCTCTGGGTACCACTGTATTTACACCTGTAAATATGTAAGCTTTGCATGCCACAAGATTTTAGTCCCATTTTATCAGTTTTGTGAACGAGCACGCCAAAAAATCTATTTAATGAATATGATATTCTTCCTTTTTATCATCCACTTAATTTTATTAGAGGTTTTCTTTCTGATCTCTTGTATAAACTGCTTATTTAATACCTGCTTTTAATCACTTTATATCCACTTTGGTTACACACACTTGGGGCTCAACGAGTTGATTTGTGCTTGTATACAAATCTTTAAAAGATGTCTTGAAATGTAATACTGTAAGAACGAATAGGAAAAAAATCTGTTTGAGTGGTTGGCTCGGCTCACAAAGCCTGGCTTCCTCAAGAAGAGAAAACAATGAAAACAATGGAATTTATAGGTTTTTTTAAACCATTTTAGGATTCAACTACAGCTCATCAATTGGAATGGTTTTATCAATGGTTTTTAGCCCGAATTAAACTCCTATTAGTTTCTCTGCAAACACAAACAATCCTTGTGTTTAGAACTAGAACCCCTTCAACCCGTGCCTCTTTATTATGGTTTAAAACTGGTAGATAATCAAAAACTACACCTGACCTTTCAATTCCTCCAGCTCCATCCTCAAGATCCCCAGCTTGGAAGGAGCAATATCTATTCCACATCTCTGAAAGAACAGATATATGTTCTAGAATGCATACACGTCTCTACTGAACAGGAAACTGAGGTTCCAATTTGCATAGGTAGATTGGAAAAACGTTGCCTGATCTGATGACTGTCACTTTCTGCCATGTCAGGACTTAGCGGCGACAACATGAAAGCATGTTTCCATCCTGCCTTCAAAGGCTCAGGCTAGTGGTTGTGCTGTAATGGTGTGGGGAATATTTTCTTGGCACACTTTCGGCCTATTAGTACTGACTGAGCATCGTGTTAACGTCACTATGTCCATCTCTTTGTGACCACAGTCACCAGATCTCAATCCAGTAGAGCACCTCTGGGATGTGGTGGAAGATGTGAGGTGGTTCCATAAGTTGATCCAAAAATGATTTAACCATGGATGAAGGTTTCAGCTGTGTTCTGTCTCAAAGATTGCGGAAACTTTAATTATTGAATACAACTCTTATCTGACTCCACATTTTTAATCTAAGAAGGTTGTTGTTTACCTTCATCATTAGCTTTGATTGAAGTAAACTATGCATTGATAATTGTTAATAATTACAGAGATAACTCTTTAAACCTTTGTTACATAATGTGATACTTTAGTTCTTATCATTGTAGAAAGTGATTAGAGAGTGACTAGTGGCAAGATTGAACATCTCAATTTATTAGGAAATAGTAAGATACATAGCAAACAGGCAAAACAACACCAAGAGGCGATATGATCTGAAACACTCTATGCCTTCCAGATCACAGGCTTATCATAGATGAACAGCAGCAAGCTCTTCCAGGGTTCTCCCTAAATACTCTTTGGATCCAAGTCCACTCCCATGGGAGGGTCTAGTTGAAATGTAAATCAGACAGCATGTTCAATAGACCACATGACCATATATGGTCATTCTCAAAGACTATGTGATCAAATCTGGTGTATCTTTCAGAGGCAGACGCCATTGTTGAATTAAAGCAATCACATATGAGCCATAATTATTCAAAGTTTTACAAACTGGAGATTCACATGCATGGTGCTATCATGGCAATATGGACCAAACTCTCTGAGGAATGTGTCCAGTAACTTGAATCTATGCCATGAAGAATTAAGGCAGTTCTTAAGGCTAATTGGGGTCCAACCCCCAAGGCCTGTAGATGCTCCATCCCCTGCTAAATGAAGAGGAGGTGGTGGGTTGCTTTTCGATTGTCAGAGATTCTAAACTTGAGATCTTCTTAAATATATTTGAGGTAGTTAGTGGCGGTATCTGGGGAAATACCTGATTATCCTCTCAAACCTGGCTACAAAACACCATTTTTTTTAATCATTGGTGCCGCATTTTCGAATTTAGAGGCAATTCTTGCATCAAGACAGACAGCAATTCAGTTCCTTTAGCAAATCTGTTAAATTGTATATCATAAATTGTTAACATTAGATACCTACACTCAGTGTTTGGTTAGCACACAGGCTCTAAAGAGGATCTCTGCTGCTGGGACAGATTTGTGCAGGAAGGAATCCATGTGACATCTGGCCCTTCTGTCAGCGGTGGGCCTATGGCTGCCTAATGAAGGGACATGCTTGCACTTGGCACTGCGCTGCAAACCATTTATTAACATCAGAGAAAGTCAAACCAGGGTCTGCTGCACACTTTAATGATGACACACTTGAGCTCAAAGTGATTTTAAGCGTTTGGAAGAGAAAGCTTCTTATGCCAGACAGTCTTTACACTTAAAACAGCTTCTGTCCACTCTTGGAAAATTCATTCAATATTTTGCAAACTGGTTCATTATCAAATGGCTGGTGGCGATTGCAAGGTAACCTTTCAAGCATTACTTACCTGTACAAATGCAGTTGATTACCGCTGATGCAGCCACTCAGAGAGAAGCCAGTTAAAGGCCTCGTGTAGGTTGGAAGCTTAGAAATTCAGTTCGGTTGGTCTTTAGAGCCATATTTGGGAGAGTTGAGTTCTTTGACTTCTGGAATATGTATCAGACTGATAAAACAAGATTTATTAATGAATGATACGTCATCAGTATATCTGTGTGTGTTTTTACATATACATACACACACACACACGCACGCACACACACGCACACACACATATTGATTACCATATCATTCATTAACATTAATATAATTTTTTTCCCTGAGATGCAATACCTCAAGCTCCATTTGTAAGAAGTTGCTCAAAAATAACCAAAATACATTTGCATTCTTTTAATAGTTTTATTTCAAAGCCAGAGAGACTATAGAGCAGCTGATTATACAATCCGAAATGCTACGAAATCTGCTTGTGGTGCTAGGATTTTTGCATTTAATAGCAAATGATTGTACTTCTGTCAAGAACAAATGCATTATACAAAACATTCCAGTTTAGCTGTCGCTCAGAAGACAGGCTTGACGACACAAATTCATCTTATACATCCATTCAAGCTGTTACCATGATTAAAAAAGTATTTTTAATACAATGCTAACACAGCTGACATTATAAGGTTTTTATTAAAGTAAATATATGCGGATCCAACACAGGAATCTGATTTTGTCAGTTCATAATTCGACTCCTTCATATTTTTGTCTCATTTTCCACCACAAGTTGTTTAAATGAATCAATCCACTGAAGTGAAGTCTCATTCTGCTGTAAAACAAAATCAAATAAATACAATGAGAGAAGCTCAAAGATTTGGAATCTGTTTGTAACAGAAACAGAAAAATACTTGTGATTGAAAGCAGCCTTTATCTATACTTTTTGTTTAATTGTGTTCAAGGAAAGATGCACAATAGGTTTCCTTCCATAGAAGAATGTGTGTTTTTCATCTAAACTATATCTTCTGCATTTTGCTATTCTACCTACTAAATATTTTGCATACATTTCCAGGGTTAGATCTGTTCATATCACAATCTAGTATTAAAACAAAAGTGTGAACAGCTGAAAAAAGTGGGTCCGATTTGACAATTTAAACACCAACAATTAAACAACTCGTGTCGCAAAGTCTTAAGAAAAACAAACAAACTAAAATACAGCAGGGACTTCAAGTGGAATAAATAGCCAAATAAATATAGTATCATTTTTTATTTAAAACACAAGTTACTGTTTGAAATGTGTGCAGCACAAAGCCAACTTTGAAGCTTGCATAGACCTTATTCAGAGCGCCGCCATTTTTAATAGAAGACGAGGCAAAGGAACAGAGGATCTCCGGCGTTCATTATGAAATATTGTTGTATACCCAAATGTCAGTCATATAGAGTTTCAGAAGTCACAGAATTTAGGAAAATTTGATTATTAAAATTAGACGAACCTACATTTCAGGAAACACTTGTAATGGGAAAATGATCTTTGTGATCCCATGTCACATGATTTCTTTTCTCTTCATGTAGACCCTTTCATTGTGATTCTGTTTATACTTTTCTTAATCATATCTCAATGTCACTCATTGCCATGATATGAAGATATGAATATCTCCATGTCCCAAAACACCAGGCCAAGCGCCAAAGCATTCGAGCCAACTCTGGCGTCCAACATATGCATAAGAATCTAATCATAAAGACTCTTTCTCTCAGAGAGGTGAAGGCTTATTTAATAAACTGTGGGTGAACCCGTTAGCAAACCGCTAACATTAGCAAGTTCATCTTCATCAAGTTCAGTTTTATACACCTCCTGATCCTTATGACCGAGTCCTTTTCTATAGGAGAGAAGCAAATCAAATTTATTTAAAAGTTTAAAAACAAAGCTGTGAACATAATTACACATTACACAGCAAACAATGTTTCACATGAATGTCTGATTTAGAATCTAGCTAAGAGCATGTAATATTGCAAAATTGTTTTAACGTCTTAACAATTTTCGTCCTTTTTCCTGCAATCTCGAGGTTATCCTTTCTTTTCAGGTTATAACCTTCCTTTAGCTTCAAGTCAGTGTTTTAAAGAAACATCCCAGAACCCAATACTTCTTTGTAATCTACACCAAATTGAGACAACATAACGTAGTTTTGCTGGTAAATTATCATCTTAATGAAGATAAACTTAGTAACATTAGCGGTTTAATCTTAATCATACGGGTTAATAATAACAGTTTATTAAATAGTCTTACCTGAAATGTAGGTCCAAAGTCCCATCTAATTTTAACAATCCAGGTTTTTCTAAGTTCTGTAACTTGTGGAAACTTATGTTCTTGTCCTTTCGTCGGCTAAATGAATGACAATTGGGTACACAACACACTGTAGTGAACGCTGGAAGCCCGCTGTCCCTCACAACCTCGTCTTCGATTCAAAACGGCAATGAATAAGGTTCATACTAACCCTCTGAGGATGACATCTCATGTCAGAACATGCAACAGAAATGTAATGGTAATGTTCACTATACACTATTAGGCAAGATTTGGATTCTCAGATCTTCCTCATGAGTGATTCTCAGCTGCCTCGTTGTCAATACGACTCTCAACTACCTTCATTCACTTCAATACAGCATTTAAGTATTCAATCATTTAAGATTTGCTTCATTTACATGTGAATTTGGGATTAACAATGACGTCGACATCATTATGACATCAATGGGATTATATTCATACAGGTCCTAAATTTACCAATTCACTGGGTACAGCCCTTATGCTCCCAATCTCAAAAGGTTAGGAGCGCCTAGGAAATAAAATAGTTACATAATAAACAATTTTGCAGGAAAAGAAACTGATTAAACAGGTTAAATGTAAAATAAAACTGATATTAATTAAATTGTTAGACCGATCATTACGCTCTTTTAGAGTGTGTTTGAGGATTATCTCTACTAAACACGTCACTTTTCCTTTTTTTACCACCCATTAATATTACCACTATTAATTAGCCACATTGTTTTTATTTATATATGGTGAAACAAGGCATGTGCTAGATAAGTCAAACAATTTATAATTCAAATATTGTGTGCAGCTACAAATATACATGGTTTTATTAATCAGATTATTTATGACATACTTTTGGAAGGCTTCCATTATAAATTAAATCCCCGAGTATAAATAAGAGATGGCCGTTATTATTCTTAATAATCATTTTCATTTCAGAATTTAGCATAATAAAAATGAACAGGAGGATGTAAAACGTGTAATGCAGATGCTGTTTAAAAGATAAATAATAATCTTAAACTAAATCCATCCTTAAAAGTATTTGAAATATTTAATTTGCCCTACCTAAGATAGATTGAAAATGGCTCTTAACTTGAGCTGTAGCAGATCATGAGTTGGATCATCTAAACTATTGCTTGTACACACAGGAAACATGTTTATATCCTCTGGAAAAGTGTACTGGAGTATGCATCACCCATCACTATTACAAATATTAGTGAGCTGCATTGCATTGATTTATTTATGGTAAAACAAGGCATATACGGGAAATAAAACGAATAATAATTCAAACATGGAGCGCAGCTACGCATATACATGGTTTTATTAATCATGTTCTTTCTGATTTACTTTTGAAAGGCTTTATTATAAATTAGAGTACAGATATAATGAAGAGAGAATGTTTAATGTTCAAAGTGATGACAGTCATTATTCTCAATAATCATTTTCTTTTTACAATTTAGCATATTAAGAAAAAAACAGGCGGATGTAAAACGTGTAATGCAGATGCTATTTAAAAGGTAAAGTCATATCTTGAAACATTTGTAAGATTTAATATCAAAATATTTCAAATAAATAATATTAAATTATAGATACTGTATTGATTCATACAGATTCATTTTTTTTTTAAAAAGATAGAAAAATGAATAAAAATTACATGTTTTATCTACAGAAAATCTTGAGCCGCTACGAGTCATCAACCTGTGCCTTTTTCCTTCATCTCTCATGGTTCTTTCCCATCCATCACAAACCAAGCATGTCTTTTCTGTGACTTACATAAGATTGATGGGCAATGGTCATTTACGCCCCGCAGGCTCTCCTTTGGAACCTTCTGGGATCTTTACTTGTGAGCGGTTCTAAAGTGCTTGGGAAAGACATACAAAAATTAAATTAGAATATTTCAATAAACATAAGTAAGACTACACATAAACATGTCTCTGCATGGCCTACAGAGAAAGCAGAGCAATGGATTTTAATATTTAAACAGAGTGTTAAAAATGATTACCATATGTACCATGATGTCAGAAAAAACAAGTGCTCTGCTGCAAGCAGATGGTGTCGTTTCTTCAATATAAAAACGGTTTGCTTTTAAGATGCTTCAATCAATCAGTCACTGTGTATAGTCATAAGAGAGCAAAAAAACTACATTTCTATCCTAAAACCATTGGGCCCAACCTTGTTACGCTCATTAAGATTATGGAGCAATTCCGTAGTTGTAGACATCCTTGTTTCAAATGCCATCACGGCATTCAGGTTTTAATTTAAAACTTACGCTCTTGGTTTACGATGTCCTTGAATTGCTGCAGAACAATTAGCTACCTAAAACCAGGAGTAATTTGTGAAGGATTAAGCAGATGTAGAGATGGGGGAGTGCTTAGCTCATAACAGGAAAGCAGGTGAAATCAGTGAGGCTCTGCTCATGGAATCCACAAACAGGCATTTGGCACTTTGGGAATGTAACGCTTGGCTCAGTGTTGTACTCTCGGCACGAGAATGGCTCTGTGCATTGTTTCTGCCAAAACAGCACAAATAATGCTAGCATGCATTACACTCCTCTAATACTAATCACACGAACAAGAAAAATAAACAGACATTTTGCAAACATGCTGGTGTTTTCCAGGTGCTGCATAAAATGACATCGTACGTGTGATTTTTATTTATTTTTTTCTATAGATGTCAGGATTTCACAACTCTGTGCCTTCCTTCCGAAAGCACAAGGAGCATTTATTAAATGAAGAGGAACGTTCTCTATAACAAGAAGTGTGGGAGTAAAGCTAATTGGGATTCATTAAAAACGAAAAGGTAATTAAATTCAGTCTTGCATGCTGGGTGGAAAATTTCATTATCACATCATCATGAGTGATATTTAGAAGTACGGAATGGTTCTTAATTTTGTAAATCTATACACTAACTCTTGTATTTTTATACACAATATAACCATGTTTTTTGTTATTGTTTTTTTCGTAGGTTAAGGCACTTTTCACACATGTGATATGGAAGTGATGTTTGCACCACATTTTACCAAGGGTTTCGAAACCCTGCTATGGATCACAGTTAGTGCCACAATTGCAGTGTTAACCCCGTATTGTGGTGCCATGTTTGTTCAGAGGGAAACCAATCAGTGTTTACTCTTTACTCATAAACCTGTGAGGATTACATCAAGTCACAAACAGGAAATGGCATCTCATAGAGTATTATGCTCTGTTTAATAGAGTGTTTATTAAATACAAAAATATAGTTTGTGTCATTCGAAAATGCAGAGTCCAGTCACTGTGAGTGAATGTGTCGTTTACAATGAAACGCCACCAGTGATGACTTTGGAATTGTGTAAACAGTGACGCTACTGTACAACTAAACAGTAGTCTCTCAAACTTAAAAGAAACTAAATGTTCTTTTACTTTACTCTTTTGTCTTCGTTTTTTAAGTTCTTCGACTTAAAACACTTGTTTAGCCAAATCATGTACAGTGTAACCGCAAATGTGTGGTGTGAAAAGAAAAATAAGTAAATACAATTATTTAAAAATAAATAAATAAAAAATTGTAATAAATAAATAAATAATAATAATTAAAAAAAGAATGTGTGGTGTGAAACAACTATTAATCTATTACCTAATATCCAAGGTTTAAGTTTACCCAGGATTAACAATTTCATGTGTGAAAAGCCCTTTGGTTTCCAAGATATTGAGTTATGGTTTAGCTTTTTTTTTTTTTACAACTTGGTATAACTTAGCTCTACTTGCCACGGTTCACCTTTGTGTGTCCCCTGATTTCCAGTATCGGCTCTGAGTGGGCTTAGTGTAAACTCAGAACACTCTATAGGTCATTCTAGTTATACTTAGTCAAAGATTAAGAGAAACACAGCCCCACCATAAAAAAAAAAACCAAAAGGACAAGAAGAAATGCACAGCTCTGAGCACACACACAACATGAAACAATGGAGGCCGTCGAAGGAGTGGTGTTTTTAATTCTCTATATGTGTTGGTTTATTATCCTCCAAAGGCTAGGTTTAGAAGACAGAGGTTTGAACTGTGTTTTTGTGTCACACTGTAATGTGACTCTTTTCGGCCAATCAGTAAGATCAACAACTGAACAGTCAGTGATCAACAGATAGTTGTTTCATGCTTTTCTTTCCAATCAGAAAAAAAACGTATCAGCTCAGTCTGCCTTAGCCTGCTTTTAGAACTTAAATGTAATGCTAAAAGGTACATAACATGATGAGAAAAGCCCTCCAAAGCCCGGTGTGACTTTCAAGAAGAGCCATAGCTTTAAAAAACTCCTTTGCGTAAAGGGCTGTTCCAATAGTTTTTTTGAATGTACAGAAATAATGTTTACAGGAATAATGTCTCGTTATAAAAAGCTCAATAACAAGAACATTACACAAAAGACTTGTGTATAGTATGTTTGTATGTACAAAAAAACAACATGAACCATTTGGCTAAAAAAAAACTGATTCGTAGGGGTGTCCCAATTCATACGGGTTTGGAACTAAAAATTTCAGATTTCCCCGAAGCACTTTTGTTATAAAGAAAACACACTTTTACACAAATTCTTTAAATTTGTCCTAAACAAAAAATCTAAACGTAAAATGATATCTCAAGTTTGATCCTATATATAAGACATTTTCATTTGTTCCACACTAGTTTCTCCAGGGGAGTTCTTATTGTATGACTATTTGCTAAATGACTACTAGCAAGTGCAAAAATGATTCCAAAATTAGTGCAAAAGATGCCCAACAGAAGGCCAATGTGCATTTCATGTTTGTGGGTCGGTCATGTAAATAAAAAAACAAAAAAAAACAAAAAAAAACAAACAAATAAAAATTAAATAAGATCACTTGTGTTTAGCGAACCTATAAAACATACAAGTTTCACATTTGTCAACTAGTTATTGACATATACGTATAGTTAATGGGCATGGCAAGAGCTGTCTGGGGTCATACAGAACAGTGTCCGAGGATGGGTTTGTGACCTCCAGAAGGCCCTCGATTAGTTTAAATATTTGTTTAAAGTTCATCGTTGTGAAAGTTTTCAAACACACTTACCTAAGCACAAGCACATCCACAGACGCCAGGCTTCAGCATCTCGCGGAGGGGCTTCATCAGTATGCCCCACATACAAACTGATAACTGCCTGTAATGGAAGGCAAGAGATGTTGCTCAGGTTAAACAAACAGAGCGTTTAATGGGAAAGATGGAAAGGGATTTCCTGCTCTTGGCAGCATAAATGATTCTAGAGCTGGGTGTGTGGGAGGATTTAGATTGGGGAAGCTGCTGATGACGGTCATACCCTTTACACCCGTGATATTTATGCAGAAGATGTTGCCTGAAGATAACATGAATATGACCAGTGTATTCTGTCTGATGTACTGATGCTTGTCAAAAATTAATAGCTTGAAAAGCCTCTGAGGTCTCTTAGCCTCCAGTTACATGATTCTACTAGTTCAGCTGTTTGTTAAAGATTTTTATATCCTGCTTATGATTCATGATCTGCCAAAGATAGAGCTGTATCTCCTCTCACTCTCCTCTACGCTCACTGTCCAATGGCTATGGTTACATCTCACTTTACTTTCTCAGGCTTAAATAAAAGCTACAAGCTTCATTTAAACGAGTTACAGGGGTTTATTGTCAAATCACTCCATCATTTGCACTGATTGGGGAATACAGACAGGTAATGAAAGATGGATTAAAGAGTCTCGTTCTATTATCCACATCCCTTCCAGAAGGTTCCTCTGAGGAGTCCATGAGAATGAGTTTTATTCATTCTTGACTCCTTCAATTCGTAGTCAACGCCCTCACTTACACTTACCAGTCCCACATTTTTAGGAAAAGAAATCAGGGCTTCTCAATTTTAACTTTTAACACCCTGAAGAGCATTGTGTCCTCAACACTTCTCTCACTCTCCTGCTATATTGACGGGGTCATGAACCAAAAACCAAAACGTGCTTGCTGCTTTGACATATGACTGATGGAACATCCCTGAAAGCTTGAGAACTCTTAACCCAATCACACCAGCTGTTTTGAATTAAGTAGGAATGACACATCCCAACTGTTGTTTAATTTTCAGATTTGAGGTTTCAAAAAGGATATTCATTTTGATATTGTTTTGTTTTAAACGTAAAAGGTAATACTTTTGCAAGATAATTCAAATTAAAATGTGAATTCATTTCACAGAGCCTAAATCTGTGCCAGCAGTGCTATCTAGTGGTGATAAGAAGAGATAACCCTTGTAAGTACAAAACCTGTGATATGGCTTGTGTTTTTCAAAGTTCTGGCACAAACAAGCACAACGGAACAAAAAGTGATTGGAAGAGTTTCAATTTTCAACAAATCATCCAAAGCCATGACCGCTGCAGGCCGGGTAGGCTGCGTCCTTTGAAGGATTGGGACAGCTAATATGTACAACCAAAGCTGCTGTCATCCAGTTCAGCGAAACTGAACTTTTTTTTACTTATTTAGTTTAGAAAATTGACAAGTATTATTACTTTTTTACTTTGTCCTATAAATAACACAATTTTATTGGAACTAAAACATTTTTCAATTCACACAAATTCCACCAGAAATTATTATGGAGAAATCAATGGCATCATTTAAAGGTTCAATTCTCATTATTAGTGATATATACCAATTCCTACCATTTCTAGCATTTTCTGAAGCTGAGATATAGATTTGTTGATTTGGTTGCTAGGGTAAAAAGTTTAGTTGCTATGGAGGAGTCTGTGACATAATATTATGTTCCCCATGCCACTATGAGTAAAATAAGCAAATCCCCATGTCTCTGTGATTTTCTAAAATTGAGATAGCTCAAATTGGTTACTATGGTAAACAGCCTGGTTGCTATGGAGGGGTCAATTAACGCTTCCAATTTCATCAGGAGTAATATACAATCGACATGTCTCTTTCATTTACCAAAGCTCAGATAGATTTCAGAATTTCTGGTTGCTAGGCTAAAATATTTGGAGTGGTCAAAAAAAATCAAGATGATTAATATAAACATATCCCCATTTCTGACATCCACAGAAAAGCTTAAAAAAGTACATCATGTCTAGTTTTTAAAATGAGGTCTAATGTTCTACTCCATGTGCAAATGAAGCACATCAGAATTCTCTATGTTCAACCAAACAAACCTCTTACAGCAGGTTTTGACAAAACAGGGTCAGGTTTCAAAAAATGTATTTACACTTCACTTAGAAACACTCTCAAATCAGGTTTCGCAAGACTTTGTTCTCAGGAAACTAATTGAATGACGTTGTATATAACATTGAGCTAGAGCTAATAACAGATTCAACTGAAACCAATGCCAGGTATTATCTCGCTGTTTTAAAGGAAATATTTGTACTTGAAATGAAATACTTAATGCATTCTCTGGTTTTCTAAACAAATAATCCCCCCAGTGTGAAAGTGAATGAGAGGAAATCTCTGAAGCTCTTTTGTTAGACAGCTCTCAATCCTGGTCTCTTGCTCTCTACATGATGACCACCTCTGTCACAGAAAACAACAGTGATTCCTGCGCTGATGGAAGTCCCCCTGGAATTTCACAGCGAATTGAAGTGAATTTCAAGCTCCCAGTAGAAATCCTCAACCATTAATCTGTTCCCAAAGGCAAATGCTCCATCCTCAATGAAAGCACAAGAACAATACACATACAAAGCCTTTTGTTATTGAACTATTATGATAATCTAAACCTTGCAATAGCACTTATTAAAGTAAAATGAAGACATTTTATTAATTTGTCTGGCATTCTGCCCTCCCACATTATACTATACGTTCCTTCATTTATAAGTTATGGTTGTAGTTATGGCCGGTCATGCAATCGGATTTTAGACACTGTATCATACCACATGGATTTCTATCGTTTTCACCAAATGGGGCATTTGTGTTTCTTGCTAAATGGTTTAGTAACTGTTCCATCATAGCAATACATACATTTCTATGTCTCATTACGGGATGACATTTTGCCATTTTACATTAACGTATTTTCAAATTAAAAGTAGCATACATAGATTTATGCTGATTTCTTTGAATGAGCTAGAGGTGTGAATATTATAATAAAATGATTTACTGTAAGTTTCTAACCGTGACAAACTGCCTATTCTGAACAAATTATTAATTGAGAACTCTGAAACTCAAACCTTTACTACAATGTAGTTTTAGTCAAATAATTTAAAATTAAAGTTAAAGATAGAATATGCATGAAATACATTAGATTCCCAAGATTTGTACATTTTACCAATTGTTAATTATTTAACCCTTAGAAGTCTGATTGTTTTTTTTAATTACTTCTTTACAATTTGCTCTAATAAATTATTTATTTTTGTACAACCCCAGCTTCTTTTATTGTTTTTTTTTTACAACATTTTTTTTATTACGTTATACAATAATTCCACAACAATCCTGAAATTATACAATACATTTTGTAATTTTTTTCACTGCAAAAATCTCAAACAGGTTTTATTTAGAACAAACAGGTTTTATTTTTTTTTATAACAAAAATCAAGTGTTGAAACAAAATAAAAATTCAAAAATACCCCTCCAAAAGCAAAGACCAGGTCAAAACTATTTGAAAATTATATATATATATATATAAAAAAACAGGTGAAGCTCTCCTAAACCTTATACACTGTTCCAAGCAATTTTTATTCCATTGTTTTGGGTTTTTGACAGAGCTTTGAAAAACAACAGCCATCTCACAGGTCTT
Organism: Danionella cerebrum; assembly: GCA_007224835.1. Lineage (NCBI taxonomy): Eukaryota > Metazoa > Chordata > Actinopteri > Cypriniformes > Danionidae > Danionella > Danionella cerebrum. The sequence continues at coordinate 119,250 of SRMA01026298.1, read as the reverse complement.
GTACTTCCAAGGGTTAACTTCGTCTTTTCACAACTAGATGGCACTGATGGCACGGATGACGGCACGGACGTTAGCACACCGGTGGTTCCTAAACTAATAGCCTTTAGGAATTGTAGACATTATATTTGAAATCAAAAAGAAACAATAGCTGGGTTGCATGGTTCCTACTTGATTCTAAACAGCCGGAGAGATTGGCACCGATGTGCCGATGCGAGCAAAGACTTCTAAGGGTTAAGTAATAATTACCAAATATGAATTAATTATATTTTTTCTAGTTCCTGGTGTTTTGTCCTGGTTATTGATGTTTATAACCAAAGAGAGAGAGAGTCATAAAGAATCACCATGATATTTTATTCCTAACAGGTTTTGGGGAAATAAAAAGGTAGAGTTAAGTGTTTACATGTTTCTTTCATGAACACTTTATGTCCAGAATGGCAGTCATTGCCACTATAACTGTACGAAGGCTTTAGTGTGTCATCACACACAGAGATTGATGTTTGAAGTGGCCCCTAGCTGTAGAAAATTACACAATCTAGCTCTTGACAGTGAGGTTTTTTGTATTCTGTTATGTATTGGTAACCTCTAAAGTCTCATAATACTTTGCTTTAGTTTATTTCGCAGCAGGACTGAAAACATGAATTTGGGGGGTAGGTACTATTGCAAGTTATACTCCGATCCAGTGTTCCCCATAGATTTACAAGTTTGGAGGTGAAATTGGGGTGAGGGATGGTTGGAGATGACATCATTGCCTAAATTGCACGAAATACATTCCCCAAATGCTTTTTCTACATAAAAGCACAAAAGTATCGCACATGTTCCATGTCATAATTCAATAAACATGTATATTATTACAAAAACAAAGTTGTAAGTACATTAGTTTGCAAAGTGTGATGTGAGCTTACACCGAGAGAAGACAGACAGCGGTGCTTCGTGAGACACAACAAAATTTGTGATAAACCTCAAAGGCACTCAATTTGTTGTTAGTCACTAGATAAAAAAAATAGGTCTCTAGGTGTAGAAAAGTTGCTATTGCAGTTCAAACTGCACAAATTTCAGAGTAGTCATGTCACAGGTCTTTTCACGCTGCATGGCTGTCTGGGGAAGGATTCCAATATGTTGATATTGTTGCTAATGAGGCCATATCCACAGGTACCAGTCTCACACCATAAACAAAACCCTGTCCACATCGCCTTGTAAAACAACAACAAAACATCCGCACAGACACACATAACCACTGTAACTTTAGTGACTAAAGCAACAGGTGTCAGTTGGTTCATGACATTTTTAAAATTCTGCTTGCCACCGTATGCAAAACACAAGCCTCTGTTCGGTTGATCAAATGGGAAACATGTGCATGTAATCCTGTAACATACTGCAGGGCCCCAATAGTAGAATAAACAGCAACATAGTCCTCACTTTGGTGACATTACGCTTCTGTTTATAAACATAGCGTGATAACAGCAATAAAATCCACCTCCCCAAACACAAAAATCTCTGGTGTGCTTATCAAATACGATTCACCTTGGCCAGCGTTTTCAAAAATGCATGGTTACATGAAAACATTTCTGCGGTCATATGTGGACGGACTGCTTAACCACGCTGAAAAATAGCCATTTTCAAAATAACGTGTATGCGTGGCCAGAGTCGTGGTTATTTAAAGTTGCAGCATGCAATTTTTGGGAGTCTATGTTGATGTTTAAATCAGGAAAACAAACATGCCGCCGACTGATAAAAATCTATGGAGGATTCTCCGAGTCTGACTATATCCATGAAAAAGGAAACTTATACCGTTATATGAAGCAAAGCACACACACGTGGCTCAACAGTCCAGGAGAAACAAAGCTGTATCCTTATGTTCCACGGGCCATTTTCTATTTGGTTTGTTGTCCGCCAATTTTAGCCTGTTCTCAATAACGGGTAGTAAAAAAAACTCGAATTTTACTTCATAAATAGACATGATCATTAGAAATAACATCCGCACCTTTAAATCAATTATAAAGCATGTAGACATACTTTATACAGGATAAAACATTGTTTGGGGAGGGGGTGGAGTGTCTTAAAGGGGCATGGCACCCTTCCTATAAAAATATATGCAAACCTGCCTGAGTCAAATTTACTGTTGATTTTTCAATTTCTGTTCATTTATTTTTACATTTTATTTATTTATTTGTTGTGAAAACATTTATCTGCTAAATGAAAACAAAGAAAACATGATCAAATGGTTAAAAACAAGGATTACGAGAAAATGAAATAATTTATGGCTCACCTGGTGTGATTTACACAACTGCCGCTCAGGTTTGATAAGGATCGGTATAACCTGTCGGAAAGATAAATCATATTTTAGAAGCCGATTTTGCACCACTACTGATACAAAACACAACAATGGAGACCATGAGTGAGAATACGAGTCAAAACAAATTCACACTGGCATGCATGAAAAACAGATGGACTGAAACAATCGGGCGAAGCATGTTACTATCAAAAAAGTAAACCAATTTTGGGCTAGACAAAAGCCGTCCGATTTAGAGAACCATCTTTTTATGTGTCTGCTTAAAATGCTTTGTTTAGCTCAACTATTAAAGATGGGGTTTAGCTTCTTTTAAAAGATGAATTGTTATTCCTTATCTGTTAGCAAGTGAGTTTGGTCATCACTAGTTAACTTTATTAGCGGATTTAGAGAGCCGAGGCCTTTATTTGGGTTTACTTTTTGAAGTATAAATAGCTTAGTTTATGACTGGCATTCGCAACATTAGAGTTATTATTATTATGGTTACCTGCTTAATGTTTAGCGATCCTTTCGAAGTCTTAATACGCGCCAGCATTCTGCTCTATTAGTCACAAAAAAGAGTTTAGATCGCTATAGCCGTCAAATGTGCTGATATTTAAAAGCATTAGTATTACAACACAAGTGCAGCGTTCTGGTGTTCACCAACAGAATAGCATAAAAATATACAGCAGATAGCAAAGATTATCTGGATCCCATTCACTCATGCGAGTGATGAAATATTGTGAATATTAATCATATTCACATAAGACTAACAGCAAAGGCTGAAGGCACTTAGAACATCTTACTGGAATATGGGGACGTTCTTACCTCCTGAATCTCCAAATCATTCTCAGTCACGTTAGCGCAGACAAGTCAGTCCGACTATTGTTTAATATGCTGAAGCTTAAAGAATGAGTTAAAAAGATCCCATTTATTGATCTAAACATTTGAGTTGCATTATCATGCTAAACATTAAAATGGTTAATAAAAAAAATCAAAGAACAGTTTAGAGTTAGAGTTAAAATTTATTTAACAAAGTTTAAAACTAGTAATGAAGCTTATCTGGTATTACACAATATAAGCTAAACAACGTCTCTACAATCCCTTTTGTGGCTTTTCATGGTTAAATATATAAATAATGAAAAAAAACACACATTTCCAAGCATTTAGTACAATCACGATCCTAATCTAAGTTTACAAAAACTTACTTGCTGACAATTTATAGCAACACAAGTTTAACTAATCACCTATTTAGAAAAGCCTGGACTTTACATCATTTTTATTACATGTTTTATGTACAAATACAAGCTAAGTACACATAAAGGAAAGTACGTGTGGCTATATACATAGCCAATGCTTTCAAACCCAGTACCGATATCAAAATGAAATGTACAAACCTTCAACAAATCAAGTTATAAAAAAAGACAGAATTTACAAAACGAATCTCATCTCACAAGCAAAGGTTCTAGTCAAAACAAACGACTCAAAGGTGAAGCTAATTTCATGCTTAAGATTTGGGAAGGCGACCAGACTCCCACTACAATGTTAAAATGGTGCTTAACTGTACAGCGGAGTTTCACATTAGAAGAAAAAGGCTTTTTGGTGGCTTTAAAAGCAAGACTGATCCATCACTTTAAAAAATCCCTTTTTAATTATTCACTTAATACAGTTGGTGTTGAATGAAGGTCACATGATCTGGAGCACCTTTAATATCTACCATAGGGGTGATCTCTGTATCCCCCTCGAGAAACCCTTGATGCTGGAGCTTTGAGGCTGTTCCGAGATGATGTCCAGTCCTCTTCTGCTAAAGTAGAGAGGGATTGAACAGGAAAAAAAACAACATTTCTCAAGAAACACGCAAAATAAACATTTTATTATGCAAAAGAGAAGAGCTATGAATGCTATAAAAAATGTTAGTGTTCTGGTGCAGTGTTCCGTCTAGAACTCTCCATGTTTGGCTTGGTTCATTATCATAAATTTGAAAAATATCAAATGTCACTTTGCTCTAATTATCAGTTACCAAATGCAGAGCAGATGAGGCATGAACTCCTGGCTGAGCTCGCAGTATGACCCTGCTGTCATTTCAATACAGTATGTGTTGGGAGCCAATGCTCCATTAGCTTCTCTGAGTGTGATCACTGGGCCAAGGAGGAAACAATCATCCTGCCTTCAGGGCTAAGAACCTTCACCTTCATTGTTGCTAACTACCATTTCACAAAGGAAGGAGGAGACGGTGTTGTATATCCTAACAAAATCCCTGCAAATCCAGCATTGTGTATAAAGGCCTCCACACACTGATCCGAACTGAGATTCACTCCCTGTCTGAAGATGGCATTTATGGTACAACAGAAAGAAGAAGACGACGACAGAGAAGAAATCAAAGAACGTGTAGAAAAATCGTGGTTGTTGAGCGGTTTATAATGTTGGTGGCTGATCACATGGAGCTGTTTGACAAAAATGTTGAGAAAAGAGAGGATTTGTGGTGCGCTATTTGCTTTTTCCTGAAGTCGCTATGAAAATGTGAGATGAGCGCCACCAAGGAGCTCTTTTACGTCCTACTCACAGCCAGCTTTCATTGGTTGTTCTCCTTGTGAAAAAAACAATCTGATATGGCAGTGCGAAACTATTTTTCATGGCACCACTTGTTTGTGTGGCGCCCATGGTTTTTGATCGAGACGCAAGCTTCAGATTTGTGTGTAGAGGCCCTAACAGTTATAAAATCATTTTCAATATTGGCATAGTTTTTAATATATAGAATAACAGTTTTCATTTTAATACATTACATCCTGCCTAATTTTGAGTTGTAGACAGCTCCAGATATTTACATAGCATGTCAAAGAATCTCACAACAGCCAGTCTCACAACTTTGGGCAGTGACATAAGAATTCTTAAAGTCGTGGCTAAATGTTGTCTGAACTCGGCTAAACTTTCACCAAGAGAAATTCACATTTAGAGAGAGAGAGGGGGGGGCATAAAAGGAGAAAATACCAAAAAGGGAATGCGAGTACAAACGTTCACAGTAAAGCTATATGCTCCCGGGTAGAGAGAAGAGGCAGGGGGTAAGTAGAGATGCTGACCGAGGAAAGCTAGAAATGGGAATGAGAGATAGGTGCTGAAAATGATAAAAGAGCGCGGGAAGACAGACCACATGACGTTACAAACATAAACAGTGCACAAGTGAGGGAATGCGCAAACGCAACAAAAGGTAAATATGGTGACAAATGATATGGGGAAACCAGGCTCTGAGAATTTCTTCATTTATTAATGTTGAGAATATCTTTTTAGGCTTTTTCACTCTTACTAAACTTGACACTAAACCCAATTATAATGGTTACGTTGAGTTTCTTTTGATTAAACTCACTGAATGCAATGAATTGATGTGCCAGCAGGTGGAGAAAGCTAGTCCTGGCTCATTTGATGATTTGACTGTGTTTTTCTTTAAGATTCCCAGAATAACAGGTGGACTCCATGACTAAAACCCTGAAGGAAAAGCTATGTTGAGTCATACATTTTTGCTAAATAAAATCTCAGCGTTATCCACAAAAGTATCAAAACACCGTTTTAAATCCTTCCAGCGAACAGAAACATCACAATACAATCATCCTTCATGCAAAATGAATCTCCAGATTTACACTGTACAATGCAAAACTGGCATCTGTGGAAAACCACAGGGCATGCCAAGAATGGCATCAAATATAATCCAGAGAGGGTGCATATTCAAAGGGAAATACAATGGCTGAAAGGCCATTCTGGCTCTCTTGGTGGGCTGCAGCAACGCCTACAGCGCTCTACTGGCTCTAGTCCATGATTTCAAGTGCATCATAAAACCTAGCCCTGGAGCAGACCAGTATGGAAAGAAGGTAACTGCTGTGCTTTGTGCCCTGGTGATTTAACAACTGGCAAGGGCCGCTAGGTGTTTCTCCTTACCTTTACTCTGAAATATTTAACAGCAGGATGGAAAATGAATGAAGCGAAGAGTTTTCGTCTTGTGCTGGGTAACGTGAACGCATGTGTAGCAGGAAGGAATAAAAGAAATACTTTGCAAAAACATGGTGCTTCTTATTTTTTCCCTCATTGTGACAGAAAGAATGCCTCTATAATTACAGAGATCTTTATTTTGTAGTAACATACTAAAAATGGCACTAAAACAATTTAAGGATTTATTGGAAATTATATTTGTTTAAAAATGTACCGCAGATTAGACGGTTCGTGCTTACCGTAACTGTTGTAGTTTTCATCATTATTGCTTTGCCCATATTCATAGTAGTCAGAGAGACTGTAAAAGAAATGCAAAGATAACTCATTACAAAAGCGTTTATAGGTCAAAAATCACTATTAAACATTAATTTGCACCTTTTTGACTGGTTGCTGTAGTTGTCTTCATAACTCTGGTCATCATATTCCCCGTCATAACCATCATCATATCCCTGAAATCACAGAATCACAAAAGAAAAATCACTCATTGGTAGGCACCAGAGATTTGAAACCATATCAAAGGAGCTCTCTAATTGCTTAGGGTTGAAAAATCAATGTTTAATTACAATGCAATGGGATTTCTTTAATAAATGTACTCCCCGAGCGGTGAATTGGCACAGTTGAATCATGTCTAGCAGAAGACATTGATCACTGAGGAACAATTGTCTCATTTGCCATCTTTGATGACAAGTGGATAATGCCAAAATCAATCCAGCATTACAGAAAAAAACACCCGAAATCTCTTTAATGAGATGTTCAGGAGATACCAAATGATTTGGGCAAGCCAAACTAACAGATTAATAGGAACTATTAATGTTTGGATGTATCTACTAAATGTGAAATATACGTTAGATGATCATAGTTTAATTTGGGATGTAGACCTTAACATCAGTTATCTATAAAGTATTTCACACTGGGGTTTCACACAGAGAGAATACACAGGGGTTCTAATCAAATATTTGGACCAATCAATAAAATTATTCACCAAAAATGCAAAACTACAAAAATTGGAAATGTGTTTAAACTGTATTTAAACACATTTGATACTTTTGTAATTATCTTTTGCATAAATGTGCATAAAACCCTATTTGTTTAATCGTGTTGCCTTTAAGAACTTGGTTTGCAAATCATTCACAAGCTGTATAGTATTCTGTAATATTCAAATTTCCCTGGTTTCATTCTTTGGATACTTGAAAATTCAGTATTGACCCCTCCTCAGCGCCGCCTCCAAGTTAGTTCTCGCTGCTTGAACTGAAGGAGTATCTTTCTTATCAAAGAAACCTGCTTCAAGGTATCCAAGAATCTCCTCCTCTTCAAATCTGAGTTTTCTACATAGTTCAAAACAAACATTATCGTCATCCTTTTTCACTGTAACTTCCAAAAAGTTACAATAGAGAAACCAACACCACTCCTTTTGCTTGATTTGACTTGTTTAGCCACTTTCTTTGAAGACGGCATCAGTTTATTAGTTGTTAGTCATAATTGCACGAAGAGTAATAATATTATTTAAGGCTTCTATTTTCAGAGTTCATGTCTCTGAAAATAGTTCTATGTTTTCCATGAAAGAAGCTGTTAATATTCATAAGAACACATGCTGATTTCCCCTGACAGACACTTCAAACAGAGAGTTTAGATCTAATATTCTTTCAGTTAAACTAAATGCAGAATATTCCAGGCTCCATGACAGCATACCTGGCACTGCAAACATTAGAGTAACTAACAACTGGGTCAATTCCAAATGTCACAGTGCAAACTCTTAATGAAATATCTGCCATAAAAGGATATTCCAGCTACATTTTTTTCCAAAATGTCTTACATTTCAATTAATTGATTGCTTCCCAACGGCTAAAATATCCCAATTTTTAGAGCTTGAACATCAAAGGTTGCTCCATTCAAAGAAGTACGCATGGAAAACGTCAATTCTGTCATATTTTTAATTTACTTAATGTCTACGATCATTCATTCTACACAAAAGAGTGGGGAGCTATTGGAATTTCTACTGCAAATCAAAATGTCTACTGCAAATCAAAAGCAAAATTTAAATATGTTGCATGTGCAAAGTTGATTTCTGTTGTGTTGTGCAATGTTGGGTCACTGCACAAAGCTCATTCTCATAATTTTAGAAAACTAATTGTTTCAACTTGGATTGGAATATGAAGATTATTGCTAATAATCTTTCTCTGATGTTAAAGAGAATGTTTTGATCAGAGATTTCTGAGATAGGACCACAGACTCTGTGTACCAGAGATGTGGACTCGAGTCATTAATTTGATGACTTAAGACTTGACAATATCGCAAAAGACTTGACTTGGACTTGAACCCCAAAGACTCACAACTTGACTTTGTAAATTACTTGAAATAAAAATTTTGCGACTTTTGACTTGACTTGTACTTGCCCTGTTGTGACTTGACTTGTACTTGCCCTGTCATGACTTGAGACTTGGTTCGGACTTGCCCTGATGTACCTTGAGACTTGACTTGTACTTGCCCTGTCATGACTTAGGACTTGACTCGGACTTGCCCTGATGGGACTTGAGACTTGACTTGTACTTGCCCTGTCGTGACTTGAGACTTGACTAAGACTTGCCCTGTCGTGACTTGAGACTTTGGACCGACTTGGAACTTTACTCTGACTTGCCCTGTCATGACTCGAGACTTGACTCGGACTTGACCTGTCATGACTTGAGACTTGACTAGGACTTGCCCTAATGTGACTTGAGATTTGACTCGGACTTGCCCTGTCGTGACTTGAGACTTTGCACTGACATGCCCTGTCGTGCCTTGGAACTTTACTCGGACTTGACCTGTCATGACTTGAGACTTGACTCAGACTTGCCCTGTCATGACTTGAGACTTGACTCAGACTTGCCCTGTAATGACTTCATGACTTGAGACTTGACTCGGACTTACCCTGTCGTGACTTGAGACTTTGCTCTGACTTGCCCTGATGTGACTTAAGACATGACTAGGACATGCCCTGTCGTGACTTGAAACTTTGCTCGGACTTGCCCTGTTGTGACTTGTGACTTGCAAAACAGTGACTTGGTCCCATCTCTGCTGCGTACTCTCTGAACATAAGTTTACAGTGGTTAATGTAGGATGGTTAGAGCCTGGGAAAGTAGATCCTATGCTTGTAAGTTCCATAATCAAACATTGGTTTTATGAACTTTAAACGGACAGCATAGAAGACAGGGTTCATTGAAAACCATTTTAAAGAGTTCCAGAGCTCTATGCTCCAATATTCTGAGTGTGGTTCATTAACACCGCTTCTTGTTAGTGTACCACAGAAGAACCCAGTGTTTTACAGCTTAATAGTCTATTTCTAAATGCCGATCACACTAATACCAACTGCTCTCTAAGGAAATACGTTTCAGCAGAAGAGTCTGAGGTAGTGACTGACCCAGCAGTTTAATAGGGTCATTTCATCAGGAGCAGCAGAGTAGCTTCCATTTCAGTGCTAACAAAAATGAAAAATTCTTTTTGTCTGCTTTGACATTTAATTTGTGAAAGTAAATTTAAATTAGGTCATTATTGTCAAGGGTCAGTTACAAGATCGCAAGATGAACCAACAGGAGTTTTATCAACTAAAGCAAGTCTTTCTAAAATAGTTTCCAACTAATATTACAGAACACAAGCAGTCATAGTTTCTGTTGTTTTCTCCTACATTTCACTTTTAAACCTTACATGCATTTAACCCTTAAAATCTATAAAACGCAGGTTTGCATATCATTTGCATATTAAAAATGTAAATTCCAATAAAACGACAATTACCAATAAGCTACTTACAGTTACTTCTTTTTGTTTTATGCTTTTTTTGGTGAATGTCCATTACTCCTATCCCAATATACTGTGCAGGAGTGTTTAAAGTGACATAAACAGATGATCCAGCCATACTTTAACAGGAAAAAAAATACATTTAATTATATACACCTGATTGCACTCCAATCAGTGAGTTGGTGTTCGCTCTCCATAATTTGCATGTCCAATCGGCGTGAAGAAGGTGGCTATAAAGAAGGCACCTCTTCAGCCCTGAGAGAGGGGCAGTTTGATTTATTCGAGAGAATAGCTAGCACGTCCTTGATTCGGTCAGTTGATTTAATAGTTATTGGTGCTGTTGTTTTTCATGTTTGTTTGTTAAAGGGACAGTTAAGTACCTTCCCCCTTATTGTTTAGTTTAGTTAGGAATAGTTGGTCTTTTGTGGTTTCTGTAGTTTTGTATTGCCTATTTTGGGGTTATAAATAGTGGTGGCCAGTTTCCACATTTATTTCCATATAAACATTAGTTCTTTTTTTTATCTTTCATGTTAAAATTCTCTCATTTATCCGCACCTCAGATGAAATTAATAGAGTGCGTAACAGTGGTCAAAAGTTTGTTTGATGATCATGGTTGAATAACTCAATGTGCTATGAAAACACTAAAAATCAATGTATTGCTATTTAAAAGCATTTCAATGAAAGTTGTTTACATTTACAGTTTTGGGAGATATCGCGACGATTGGAATTTTACCACTAACTTCAGTTTACTCTATATTTATTCTTAACCCTTATGTGTTGTTAGAGATGTTTTCAGCCACTTCAGTGTGATTTTTGAGTCTAATTTGGCCACAATTGTTCTCTATTTCGGAAAAAAACATTGTGTTAATGGTTAAAAGCTCAGCTCAATGGTAATGGTTCAAAATGGTGATCAACAGTAAACATCTCACATTTACCTCTTCCCAGCAGGGATAACCACCAACAATCAAGAAAAGGTCGTGATATAGGAAGTCAATGGGGCAATAAATGAGGGAGAAATTTAAAATCTGGTGCTGCACAAAAACTAAAAATCCATCAACGGCAAAATCGTTACTAATGTTTGACATGCCCAAGACTGTGATAAAAGGTAAAAAATCCAGGCCAAACCCATTTTTTTATTGAAAATGAGGGATTTCGTTTTTTTTTTTTTCGAAATCAATGACATCATATAAGATCTTGGCAAATAAAGGTTAAAAATCCTGAATTAAAAAAAAAAATGCTAAATAGTTTTGATTAGAGCTGAGGTAGAGAGAGATTTGGGCAAAAAATGGAAAACAATATTGATCTGATTTTTACAGCAGTTTGAATGAGTAATGATTGACTTTTGACAAATTTAAATACACACCAAAAAAACTCAACAAAAAAAGTACAAATCTCACCTCAGCAGTTTAAATGGTCTAGTGAACTTGGTATGGCAGGTAACAAAGGTTTGGTATTTAACTCAGTTTTTAAGCTTAGGGTTGCTTGATGCCAGATATACTACAGCTGAAACAAATATTAACTAAGTGTATAAATGTATATAAAATACATATATAATATATATGTTACTATAGTGATATTTGCCTTTCACCCTAAAACACATACTAACATTGTGTCAACAGGGTTTTGCTTTGTATAATAAAGAGCTTTACCTCGTGTTTGACCTCTTTGACATTAACATGCGTTTTACAAGCCACTGTGCATAATTTGAGCAAGCCCCAGCTAATCGTGCCTGATGGTTACATTTCAACACTCATCTAAAAGAGCAATTAACTCTGCTCCTATTGAGCAGGCTAACAGAAAATAAATCAAGTGGTAGAGAGCCCGGCAAAAGTAATTAATACCACAGACAGACAAAGGTCTCCAATACTCAGCTTCATTATCAGCTGACAAGCACCGAAACCTCTTGACAGAGACTGATCTCTGTGTGGGACGGCAGCGGAGTATGATTCCTCACTGGAGAGCAGGAGAGTTCCAAACGTGTTTTTGTCTTCAGTGCTATCTGTTTATTGAAAGAGAACTCGTTGTCTGGTACTTTTATTGTACAATTGTTTAGGGCTAATAGTTCTAGTCTATTGTGTAAGCATTGGCTTATGGCCAAACATGGGTCCAGTCAAAAAATTGGCAGACTTCCAGCAATTTTTGAGCAACTACTTTCTACTTTCTTTTGAATTTAAGTTCAGAGAGATCTTGCTCATTTTTGTGTTTTTACAAAAAAAGCTAACATTTCAGTTCTAAAAACAAAACGTACTTCATTCAATTTCTAAATATGTGCTTTCAGAGTTGTGTGATGTTATTGAGAACTCTATTTATTAATCATAACCCATTTTAGAAGACTCTGGATGCAAGTTTTAAGTAGGTATAGAAAAAAACGTGGCTTTATTTAGCTTTAAAACACTGAAAATGGTAACAGCTAACCAGCTGCATGGAGATAGAGAGAAAGGGGTGGGAAAGAGAGAGGATTAAACGAGTCAAGTAGCTCTTTGAAAGTTTAAAAGGAAGCGTTAGCAACGTTATTTTATTTTAATTTATCCTGTTCTATTCAAAAGGATTCAAAATGACAGTCTGCAGGGTACAAAATAATATAATAAATATATAAATAAATAAAAATAATATATAATATGTAAATAATCTATAATATGAATGTGTAATTTATGTATACATATGTGCTTCCCCATAGAATTGAATACAGCGTAAAATCCTAATCAATTCATGCAATGCAAAAATGATACCGATACATTCCAAAATTCCTCCCCATTGCGCAACACAATTTCTTGTTTATTTATTTATTCATTTATTGGGTGGATCTAGTGGATTGCTTGGTGAATAACTCCTGGTGAAAGATTATTATTTTATAATATTAATTTTACTGCGCATAATATTACTCCATACATGTAAAATCAAATTTGTAGAAACATATTTTTGGTTTATTTTATTTTATTTTAATATGTTTCAAAATACATTATCTTTTGAATTATAGTCTTTTTAAAGCAACCACAGCAAATGGTTTGAAATTTACAGTAGTATCTAAAGGTTTTAGGCAGGTGTGAAAAAATGCTGTACACAAAGAATGCCTTCAAAAATAAAAAGTATTAATTGTTTATTTCCATCAATTTAACCAAATGCAGTGAATGAACAAAAGAGAAGAGCAAAACAGCAGCAAATCTTCCAGGTACAATTGCAAATCGAAGGAACTCGGCTGGTTAGTAGTTCCAGAAATCTTGGAGATCTAACCACAGGTTTTTTTTGTTAATTTAGATTCCTCATACCCTTAACCTCTTAAGCCCTGAGGCCTATTTTCCGAAAATCCTATACTTTTACTTTTTAAGGCATTTCTCAGCTTTTACAAGGCCTAAACTGCAAATCTTGGAATCAAAATGAAGATATGTTCTTGGGGAGTGGTGTGGATGAGTTAATTTGACAGTCAAGAACACTGGGTAAGAGTAATTGATGTTGGAATGGCCAAAAAATGAACTCCGCTTAAAAAAAAAACACATGTTTCCTCCAATATCTCCTTATTTTACTTATAACGAAGCAAATAAACACAATCAATTGTAACCACTACATGTCAAGGACATCTGTAGCAAGTTTGGTGTCCATACTACAAGAAACTAATATTCTGTACAGGTTTTGATTGAACAAAGTTCAGGCGTAATCCATGTTGGCACAGTTTGGCACAATTTGGCACAATAACTGAAATATGGAAAAAATCTTGTCCAAAGCTTCAGCTACGTTCATAGTCTTCTTTTCTTGCTTACGGGACATGATTTCAGCAAAAAAAACTCCTAAAGAAACGCTGTAAAAGGGGGGGTGGAAGCTCATTTACCCCATCTTGCTGCGCTTTTGGGAACCTTTCATTCACAAACGCTTTCGACGTCGAGCTTCTGCGTGTACCTACCCCCCGACCATCTGTCCAATCCGGGAGCTGTATATATCGCTGGAAAGCTCTGATTCTGAGGAAACCAATCAGCTCAACCATTTTGAGACTGACGGGATCGCCGACGAATCACACGACGCGCAGCGTGGAGAGACCACCTCTTACGCACGGGGAGTCATTCCATATTTGGTGACGTCATGAGACCACGGAGCAACAGAAAAAATCCAAAATGGAGTTTCCGCGAAGCTATCGACCGGACATAACAACAAACGGACTTTTATCGCTATGGAAATAACTTTTTGTTGAAAAAAATGGCAAAGGTAAGACAAGATTTACATGCTTGCTTGGTTTTTGCTGGCGTTTTTTCGGGGAACTTTCGCTCCCTGCTCTGAAATACTTTATGCAATGTAAATGAGTTGCATATCGCTGGATTCAGCTGGTTGTTAGCTTTCATTTAATGTAATGGTTTGGGTGTTTCCGTTTATATTGTGGATACATATCGCACATAAACAAAAACGTGGTCATGAATTATACTCCGGACATGTTGTTGTTTATTTGCATGGCGTTCGAGCTGTGGTTAACGGATATGAAATTGAATTAGATACGTTTTTAGAGGAGTTTCCGCTGAACACAACAGTATTTAATATGTGTGGGTTATTCTCAGGGTTAGTGAGCTATGAGTGAAAATGTAACGCACAAGGGGGCAAGTCCCCGGTACCGGGGACTCTCTGGCTTAAGAGGTTAAAGAAGGATTGTTAAGTATCTGCCTGTTGAACACCATTAATCCTGATCCAAATCTCCAACAATATCAAGAACCTTCACTATTCTTCACATAGCCTGCAGACCCTCGTTATTGTACTGGTACTTAACACCTTCTACCATTTCCCCGTTTCTATGTTTTTGTGCATACTTGAGTTGCTTGAACTTGTTGCCATGTGAGAGGTATGGCTGCAAATCTTCCTTGGCTGACCATTGCATCTAACCATTGTCTGCAAGGGAGAGACCTTGTTGATGCAGTATAACCACTTTCTGTCTTGTTGCTGTTCTCCATCTTGCCATGAAACCCTTTTACAACCTCTCCTTGACAGCAGAATTTGCCTGTTCTTTGAAAAGTTTTAACACAAAACTTTTGCACAGTACTGCATATCTGGCTTTTTATTTTACAAATGTGTGTTGATGCAGTTTGCATTCAGCATAAAGCACTGAATTAATGAAAACAATTCGCTTTCACAATGAATTGCTAGTCCTTGCTTTAGGCCAACAATAGAAGGAATCACAAAAAGTCTAGACATCTGGACATGATCTAATTTCATTATTCCCTACATGCAAATGATTGAAATGTATATTCATGAATGACAAAAGCCTATGGAAATCATCATGACACCTTCAAAAGTTCAACAATCACATGAATATTTACAGACCTAAAATCTCAACATGGTAGAACTGCCACAATGTGTGACTATTATTTGCCCAGTTTTTCACATGTTCTTCCGCATTGCTCATGTGATCAGTGCTCTGTCACATGATCCCTCACTTTATATGTGTCTACACGGTTTAGTAATTATCATTCTTTTCACATCCACTCTTAAATAAGAGTTCATTCTTACCTGCGTCTGACAAGAACTAAGAATCTGGCCAAAGACAAGGCTTGGGAGCACAATGATATATAGGAACATTATCCAGTATTGCTTTTAGAATAAACTCTCTACAATAAAAAACTAAAGGCCTCTAGGAACTGATCCAAATTTTCAGTCCAAAGCTTTGTGCGAGAATGGGCGGAAAACCATGGGCGCCATAATCCGCCATATCGGATTGGTTTTTAACAAGGAGTACAACCAATGAAAGCAGGCTCTTTTGATGATGTGAGTAGGACGTAAAAGAGTTGCTTGGTGGCGCTCATCTCACATTTTCATAGCGACTTCACACAGGCAACAGGAAAGAAACAATACGCTGCAAATTCTATTTTCTCCACATTTTTGTCAAAATCCTTGGTTGTTTTCTATGTGTTGCTTGAATTCTTCTCTGTCATCATCGTCTTCTTTTTTCCTGTTTCCCTGTTTGCATCTGTTGCCATCTTCAGGCAGGGAGCATCACTGCATCGGTATTGAGAACATTCTTTATTCTTACAAAGCTAGAGCAACAGCGCTACTATCTCCAACCTTCAGAGCCTCCACGGCATGTAGCAAAGATGACAACTTAAGCAAAGCGCAAATAGCTGATCCCCTCTTGATAAATGTGTAAACAAAGCAAAAGCACAAGTTCCATTTCCTGAATTTTAATCTACTTCCACATATGCACCTTTCAGAGCTGAAATAATATGCAGAGCCTCTGGGCAATCCACATGATCCTCTCCAGCAGGAAATGATTAAACTTCTGGATGTATATGTCCTACATCTGTTGTACTAAACGAGGGAGTTCTGCATGAAAAGCTCCATTCCAATAATTAGCTCACCTCAGAAATGTCAAGTCAGCTCTGTAAGCGAGACCATTGTTGAAAAAACAATTAGAGCTGCCGCTTTTGAAACCGTGTGAGCAAAGCCTTTTCTCTAGATTATGCTCGGCACATTGAATGAGCTCTTGCCATGGCATGTGATTGTGAAGTAAGAGGCCTACAGTGAATCTGAGACACTCAAGGGCTTCTTTCTCAGCAATTGACCTTTTCATTTATTTATCACTATTCTTTGAGCAGTTTGTGACATAAAATGCAAGCTTTAATTAAGTTTTTCAACAGTAACAGTGTAACATTTTTGAGGTATTGTAGGATCAACCTGATCAACCTCTTGAAAGAACACCACTTTTTTCACATGGGCTCATTCACCTGAATACAACAAGTACTCTTCACCCAATCAGTCTCCAGGTCTCATCTGCTCTTCCCCTTTGTATGCAGTCACTTCACCTTTTCTTACTGTCAGAGCTACAGTTCACAACCCCTGATCGCTTCCTCCCTTCTTGGATACCCTGTTCCCCTTATTGTGTTTCTGATGGGTGCTCCATCTGTTCCTGTAGATTACTCCTGTGGATTATAATCATCAACTGCTCACCATCACTCCTGTAACCTTTATTAATACCACATTGGACAACTTTATTTAAGTTTTCCAATTGTATTTCTGTGAATAAAGCATTTGAGAGGTATTGTATTTCGCCTGATTACCCTTCACCCAGAAACACTCCACTTTTTTGGCATTGGGTCATTCTACTGGATATAATAAGTGTATATGGCACTCTGGAAGAAATTCATTTGATATCTTGTTTTGAGATGTAGAGGAATATGGTTTTATTTAGTTACATATGTAAACAAAGTTTTGCTCTAAAGACAAAAATTTCTGATCCAGGAGCAAATACAATGAGTTGTCGCAGCTTAATTTCCTCCTCTGTTTTTAAACCTTTTTGCTTAGTGACAGAACTAAAACTAGAAGTAGCAAATAACCAGTAGGTATTTTATTAAAAACCATCTCACATAAGTAATGTGCTGACATATTCAAAAAATCTCTTCAGAACTGTACATAGCACTTGTCATGCCTGTGTTTGCATTTCTTCACTCCTTCTCTGTTGCACTCCAAACATTTACTCTATCATCAACCAGACCTGTGTCTAATGTCCATGTTTCCTCTTCACCCAATCGGTGTCTGGTTCTCATCTGCTCTTGGCCTTATATTCCTTCATTTTGATGTGAGTACCACGGTTGACACACACTGACTCTCCATGATCTGCCTTCTTGGATCTCCTGTAGTCTTTGATGTGTTTTTGCTTGATGTATATAAATACATCACAATGGAGTGTTTATAGAATATGCAGAATCAGAACCATGAGCAAAAATATTTGTAGTTTCTGCATAGCCATATCAAGAGGAAAAGAGTCATCAACACATGTGCTGGTTTTCTCTTCCAGAGCTCTCTGAAAAGCTCTTGTGGGTAATCATTAAAGCTGTTGTGCTGAGAGGAGGACAGCAAGCGTTCTGGCACAGCTCTGCTGGTATACAGTAAGAGCTATGAGTAACGTACTTCAATCCTCAGTAACAATAGCGCTAACAGTTGTATCTTTCGTGTACAACATCCTAAAGGGGAGATCGGATTGACTTTTTCATCAAGAAAGGCAGAGTTCCATTTCTCTTACTTACCCTTACCCCTAAAAATGTGGCCTGAGAGAAAGGGCTGAATATTTAGCCCTATAAAGCTGGGACAATGTAAATGTCAGACAAATGATTCCAACTAATGAATAACCCCTGGTAGTTTGACATGGAAACATAATTAAAAAAATGTATATTGTGTTACAATAATGATATTATTCTAAATAATGGCACATTTATTTATTTAGCTACATATTATGGATTTTTTAAAGTAGTTCTAATAAATATTTGAGCCCTCTCTATTAGCACTAGATAATTTGTAACTTTCTAAATGCAATAATAATCGTAAAAAACGTCTTTGAATCACCCCCGTTCCTTCCACAGTCATGCTTTTGCTACGCCCCTTGTGAGAATCATGGGTAATGTAGTGGTCAAATAGAACGACATGAAGTTGTTCAAATGAGAATCAAGAGTTTTCTGTGTGTCACCCTGGTAAGAAAAAAGGGACTTTAATAAAGTTCAAAGTGCATTCAAAGTTGATTTTTCATTATATGGCTCTTTTAAATCAAAATAAATTGGTAGTTCTACAGGAATAATTCCCCATTGTTAGCATAACAGCTTTAATGTTAGACAACTTGTCAAATTTTGTTTTATTAAGTTCATGTTTAAAGAAATAAAAAACTAGCAGGAATGATGCTTTAGCTAAACACCCGGAACCATCTGGCTGACAAATAGGGCTTTGTAGGGGTGTCCCAATTCATAGGGCCATATTTTGTAATGGGAAAATGATCTTTGTGCCATATTTCTTTATTCCTCATGAAGACACTTTCATTGTGATTTTGAAACCCTGTTCATTCTTTTCTTAAACACATCTCAATGCCACTCAGCCCGACCTTAACATCTTGTACTGTGCCTTGAAGCTTATCCTCCTGTGCTCCATGATATGAAGATACGAATATCTCTAGACCCCTAGGCACCACACCAACACACCATAACATCTCTGACCAGAACATAGGAACCAACTCTGCCGCCTGACATCCTACATACGTAAGGAGTTTAATCAGAAGGACATGAGTGACGCACAGGAGGATGGTCTCCACGTTACAAATACAGGGCTCCAGAAACTGTCTGACATGTTCACATTGAGAACGCTCTTCTCTGTGCTTGTGGTCTTCTCACTGTGAACCATCAATAAAAAAGCTTCTTTCTACAATAGCTTTCTGTGCTGTTTGTTTCCTCAAGACGGTCTCTCTCTCTCAGCAAGGTGAAGGCTCATTTCCACCACAATTTTCAGCCCTTTCTTTATTTTAAGGGTTAAGGGCTAGAGGTATTTAAGAGAAATGGAACTCAGCTTTTAATGAACAGCTTTTGTTACCTGTGTTATTATAATTATAAAGTTATTATATTCGTCTCATTATGTTAGTACACACAATAGTCTGTGCTACTCTGAGTGTGGGAAATAAAGTGGATTCAATAATTGTAGATGATGACAAGGGGTGTGGTCAAGCAATTTAGAGGTGCATGACAAGAATAGTGTGCCAGATCCCAATGGGCATTAAAGACTTGCGTATACTAAAACTGTTCAAACACCTGAAAAATGGGATTTAATCTGCAATTTCTATTTATAATGCATTGTATCACAAGCACTCATCTAATTCTTATTACACAGCTATTTCTACCATTGAATTAAGAGACTGAATTAATGTTTTCATATGTATTCTAATGTTCAGTCTAATACTGTAAAACACTGAAACCAACCAGTATGCAGAGAGCTTTTGAAAAGAGTTGATGGGATAAGATGTCTTATTTTATGCTAAAATAAAATATTTTGGGTTTATATACTGAATACAATGTATGCTAGCATGCACAGCTACATCTAAAATAGATAATAACCACACATATGCGCATTAAAGTGATTTTTAACAACGGTATAAAGTGAACTCGTTCTGGACTTCTCTGTTACTCTGAGACAGGGGTTAAGCTCAGGCAAGGTTTGATTTTTAAAAGTGGGTATGAGATATGATCCTGGTGAACTGCTCTTTTCCTAGTTGTCTTTCCTCCACCTACCTACCTGAGACCCAATTACTCACAGAAATATCTCCACGTTTTTCCATGCTCTGCAATATAAAGGCTCTCCAGCAGAACTCAATTCACACTGGTAATGAGTCTGTACACCAACATTTCCCCATGCAGACAGACCAATCTACCACCCCTCAGCACGTATAGGGCTTCTGCATTAGGCAAAAGCTCAGAGGGAATCCAATCCATGAGATATTGCTTTTTTCATTATGTTGGAGTTTGACGTTCCCTTGGCGGTGAAATCTCGAAAATAACCTTGCGCACACCTGGGTCTGAATAAAAAAATCTGGAGTGTGGAGCTGCAGCTCTAAAAGGGAAAACAGCCTATTATCTTTAATAATTATAAACATTTTCACCAAGAACCAGATTATTTTTTTTTTCATTTTGTCTAAAAAAGGATTTTATCTGTCAAATCGGTTTTATTCTATATATATATCTGTGATGGACTGGCGACCTGTCCTCTTGCTAATGTGCACTGGAGTTAGGCACCAGCAGAGCCCTGTGACCCCAATAAAGGGGACTAAGCGGGTTGGAAAATGAATGAATTAATATATATACATATTTTTCTTTTGAACACTGTGATCCCTTTTCTGTATCAGGACTTACATAGTCGTCATATGACTTATGCGAGGGCTGCACGGCTGGTGCTCTGTATGCAGGAGTGGCTGGAGTTCCTCTGGCACGGGGCGCAGATGCTCCTCTGGTCTGTGCTGCCACAGAGCTACGGGTTCCTCGACCTGGGGGAGTAGAGTGTGCAGCAGCCCCTCCAACTCTGCAAACAAGATTTTGGATCCAGGTATAAAATCAGTTTTGAGTTTTTTTGCTATAATGCACATCTATCACTCAGTTTTTGCCTACTGCTTGAAATCATTTTGCTGAGTTTGGCCCATTATGTCAAAACTCTATACATAAAGCTAATCAGAGATTAACATTTGGAGATGAATAACTCACATCTCTGCCCAAAATGATACACAAAATGAAATTACTGCAACAAAACAACACACAAGCAGCATTGAAATTAATTCTTCATATCAGCAGCAACACACTGATAAGCTTTGTATAAAAAAACAGCAGCCTTTGTGTTTCTATTCTCATTTATAGTTTTTTTTAATTGCTTATAGTAATCAAGTCTTGCTATAACCAGTGCTTGGACTAGAAGTTGAGTTGAATGTTCAGTAAGCAAACAAGAAACCTTGTTTTGAACCTTGACCTTGTTTTGCTCCGGTGTTAAGGGATAGAATTAAGATTGGAATGCTGTTAGCCATTGTTTTCATTATGAAAGTCTATTAATGCCCCGTGATCCATAATGCCAGTAACAACATAATGTTTCCAGTGATATTACAATATTCTCTCTCAGCTTTTTGGCCTTTATATCACTGCTCTAATTACACTCCAGTGAAGCTTAGAATCAAAGGCAGCCACTACACTCCTTTGTTTGTCCACTGAGAGATAGCTCTGTTCTAATTAATGCATCTATTGTTTTAAAATCATTTTATGCTAAATAAAAAGGCACGCGGTTGTCTGTTTCTAGAGTTACTTTGACCTGAGTGCCATTGCAGCATGGCAGATGGAGTTGGCAGAACTGGTGAATGGCAGATTCTTAGATTCCCGATCTACATTAAGACCATCCAATTCCATAGACTTCATAGAGACTTATGGCTCCTCAGAGCGGTTTCTGCCATGCTGATTTGTGGTAATGACTTCTCAAAGCTCCACAAGGAGCACATCAAGGGGTAGAAGCACTTTATATTTTATCTGCCAAAAGTGGCAAAGAGAAAGATCATATTCTGAGTCGAGTGTTACAACCTGTGGTAGTCCAAGCTGTTGCTGAATTTGGGGAATCCTAGAGGGATCATTGTAAGCCCGTGCAAGCCCAGAGTGGAATTTATGAAATAAACATTAAAGCTGGTGTAAATAATGGATGTTCGGCTTTTCATAGACACAAGTGAGTCTTCACCTGCAACGACCTGATTAACACTGAGCCTCAGAGCACAGTGCACAGATGTCAGGGTGTGAAAGTCAATCCTCTGTTCTAGCTTTTAACTGTCTGATGACAGAACTGGGATGACATGCGTCTAGTTCTGTATTGTGGTCAGATAATTAGAGAATAAAATAAGTATTGCATATCCTTGAGTTGCAATAATTGTATCTCATACTAGGGGTCACCAACATGACGCTGGCAGTCACCCATGGCGGCTGCTGGCCAACTGGGAGCCCTAAGTGGAAATTTACCATGGTGCCCCCCGACAGGTTCAGTAAGGAATAATTTAAAAATGCTACAATTTTGGATCCTGGCAGTACAGTTTACGTTAAGGAGAGAGTTTTTAAAGAGAATGAGAAATGAAAGCCCAAAACACTTTCAACATTAAAATTTTTTCCCCACAAAAAATCTATATTT
This sequence comes from Danionella cerebrum, assembly GCA_007224835.1. Classification (NCBI taxonomy): domain Eukaryota; kingdom Metazoa; phylum Chordata; class Actinopteri; order Cypriniformes; family Danionidae; genus Danionella; species Danionella cerebrum. Next base: position 96,818 of record SRMA01026298.1, on the reverse strand, counting down.
AGGATGGAATAACTAAAAAATGTTACAGTATAATATTCTTCGATTTTGGATTCGGACAGTCAATGATGCTTATCATAATGAAGTAGAGTTTTTGATCGCATCCATAATAGAAAATGAGAAATGCACTTTTTGTGTGTGTCTTTTCCCACCAAAAAAATCTATCTTCAGGATGAAACAACTCAAAAATGCAACATATATACAATATACATGCATATATATGCATATAACAATAAATATTTATTATCAATACATAACTATTAACATTTTTATTATTATAAAAAAAAAATCCTGTGAGCAAAAGAGATGATGGTTTCTCCATCTGGCAGTTGGTGCCCTGCACAGGCCGCGTACTCCGCGTGTAGGGAGTGGTGCTACAGTAGACACCACTTATTAATTTTATATGGGAAACTATTAAAGCTAATTTTTGACCTTTTCAACCCAGTAATGCTTAACTTGTAATGCGCAACTTATTTTTGCTACATATTTCTGCTATTTTATACACATTTATACACAAATATCCTATTGAAATCAATGGAGAAATGAGCTGTATACAAGCAGTCAAAATTTTATCAGCGATACGCGATTCCCGAGCAGCATTGTAACTGTGGGGGGTACAATTAGAGTAGAATACCTGCACTTTTTCTATCACTTTTCATTTCCCTAAAGTCTAAATGACAAAAAGATTTAAGAACATAAGAAAACAAGACATTAAGAACCTTTTCAAAATAGAGTTGACTTGAAAAACAGGCTCTAATATTTAAATTCCTATAGGAACAACAAATAATTAACTAAACACATACATTTTAGTGGGTGAAGCAAAATCTTGAAGCCTTGCAGCCGTGCTCCTGACAATCCCACTTTTTTATGAATATATTCATAAAATTATTAATCAAAAATATTAAAGATGAAACACTAAATAATAGGAAATAATAAAATAGATTGACAGTCCTAATTGGAAACATTGTACCATTTAATGGGATGATATTGTGCACCTTTTAGATAATAGTTAATAATTTAAATAGCGCTGTGTTATTTCTACATCTCCTATGGTCTACAAGTAAGATGTTTAGACATGAATACTGACAACCAGAGTTTGATTCCAACACATTGCTTTGACCTCTCTCTCTTTAGATTAATATTTTATTAACCTTAGAATCAATGTAAATGTCCTAGATGATCTACTCGACTTTACTTTAAGTGGAGATTTTTTTTGTCTTGTATTTGGATTGAGAAGAGAAAAAAGCTCCACTCTCAATTTTTGTTCATTACATCTTGGATAAGTTGTAAAAATAAGTGCTTGCTTTTTGACATTTTTGCCCATTAAAATCCCACAAAACAGGTCGAAACTTTGCAATCTGTATGTTATTTCTTCGAAACATCAAGCTGACATGTTGATACTCAGCTTTTCTGCAGTCACAGCTTAGAACGGACAATTGTAATGAAAGTAAATGTGCTGTAAAAGCTGAAATTTTACAACCTAATCCTCTGAATACAAATTAAAATACATAAGCAGGTTCTTGACAGCAATTAATCACTGGGTCACATTTTTTGGATAACTTTAGATATAATCTGCACTATTCACAGGAAGCTGAGATAGTTAGAGCAATTCAGGATTAGCTGAATACTGAATCTTTCATGGGCGTGTCTGCATTGTTTGCACTTATCCCTTAGAGGTGTAGGGCTTTGTTGAGAAATTGTTACAACTTTACAATTTGCTTTAATAAATAAGATTTTTTGTGGCAATGTTTGATATATTGCTCTTACAAATATTTTTCCTTACATTACATTTACATTTTTACATTTTACATTTATGCATTTGGCAGACGCTTTTATCCAAAGCGACTTACATTTGAATGAACATATTTTTTTCTGTCAGTTCTTGCTTTCCCTGGGATTTGAACCCACAACAATTTCACAACAAACCTGAAAATGTAACTTTTTTACTACAAAAAATCTCCAGAAATTGAGAACAAACTGTTTTATAACAAAAATCAAAAGTGCTGAGACAAAATACCAGTCCATGAATGCCCCAAAAAGCAAAGACGAGGTCAAAACGTTTTTTTTTTTAAAAAAACATGGTCTCTCCTAAATCATATCCACTGTTCCAAGCACTTTTGTAAAACAAAATATTTACTGATCTTTTTTAATCTTGCACCAGCCAAATGCACCCCAAAGTAATAAAAGCTTAAACTAATACTGAACTAATGAATAAGAAAACCCCCTAAAACTAAACTATAGTGAAAATACTAAAACTATTATAACCTTTGTGCTGGGATAAGTGTACTGTACCGGGATGAAGCTGTGGAGGTCAGACGTAATCCTCGTCCTCGTGCATTTCTTCCTCGACTCGGCTCATCTGATCCATTTAAGTACGAGAGCTCACGGAGCTGCTCCTGTCTGATCTCATCATTGTAGTCCTGTGAATGGATAAAATCACAACACTTCACTTCATATGACATGTACATGCTATGCCAATGTGAAGGTGCTGTGTGTGCATCTAACACATTCCTCATCACGCTCAGAGAACACCTAGGATCTAGTTGGATGCCCATCTTGCAGATGCCGTTGTCAAAGCAAATGAGCATTAAATGTGTTTCCAGACACCGGAACACTGGCAGGGAACGGTAAATTTACTGCCAGAAAAATTTGCTGACATCGAACTAAAATTTTGATGCAAAATAAAACCCTGCTTTTCGGATGTAAAGGAGAGTACTTTCCTGCATTCATACTCTAAACAGGCAAATCATACGGAACACACATCTTTCATTCAAAGTAAGAAGAATAAAAGAGGGCAGAGAAAAATAGAAATAATAGAAAAAATAATAAATAGTGTTTATTAAAAACACTGGCTTATGAACTTTGTTTGACGTCGGCTATCAGTGCATTGTTGTGAAAGGATAATTCCATGTTCTACATTTATAAAGTCCCGTTCTCATTTGATTGAACATGACAGGGCCCTGAATCACAGGCACGATTACAGAGTGGATAGCGCTTATTTTATTATCATGTCACTGCCACAGGCTGATAAACAGTCTCATTTCCACCAGCCACTTATTTCCTTTCCTGTTTGCCATAACAGCTGGGTACAGGCTACTATCAGACATTGCATTCAGGGGAGAGTGCCTTTCATAGAAATGTATTTAACAAGCAACAAAGATTGTGAGGTGCAAACATAGCAATTTAAACCACCCCATCCAGCTTTAAAATCTAGAACTACTATGTGCTACTTAAAATGCACTTTTAATGTGTCAGGATCTGAGATGGTCTATGGACATATAAGAGCTAGTGGAACAATAAAGCTACATTGAACGAATCAAAACTCAAAGTGTTTTCTTTTATAAAAAAATACATTATTAGAGTTACAGAGACACTATACACACTGCTGGCATCACTCTTGAAAATGTTATGGGTTAACTGGAAAGCAACAGCTATCTAAACAGGAGCTGAAATCGGTTTAAGCTGAACACAAGAATTACAAGAAGAAACTCTGATCCAGGTCGTATAGCTACAAAACATCTGTTTCACCCATAATAACAGCCTATTCTGACTCAATAATCGTTAATACAATACATTGAGCCTCTGTGTTAAATACTATGACTGCATGACATTCTGTAATGACGAGGAGGGTGGGGACAGATGAGAATCCAAAGTTTATTGAAGCACACAATAGAAACAATGGTAGGTTTCAAAATGGCGGCACTGTGTAAGAGCACATGTGCCGTCAAACACTCACACAAGTTGAGTTCCTGAAAATCAAGAGGCAGGCAAGGGTCAATAATCAATAAACAGTTCAACAGGCAATGTCCAAAATCCAAAAGAATCATCAGATAATCCAGGCAAAACAGGTCAAAGCACACAGGCAGGTAAATCATGGACCACCCGCTTGGCATGCAACAAAGGTTGGCAATACTTCACAATGAGTTGTTGGGAGGGCTTGCCTTAAGTACCCTCCCAACAGGAAATGACGTCACAGGGGTTAGAGCTCTGGGGAGGGAGCCCTCTAGTGGCGTGGCGCTACAGGCATTACACATTCGAACAGGTGCCGATAGAAAGACTCGTTGGCCAGTCAGAACCCTCAAAACACAGCTATAACTACTTCTGCACAAGTGGAAAAAAACAAAAACAATGGTGAAATCTGTTCTGTTCAACTGACCGAGTTGCATTCGCACGAGGGTTTGTAATCTCCATAGAAATGCAGTTTCTGGAAGGAGGAATTTTGATTTAATTTTGGTGTCCAGGCTCTTAAGTGTTTGGATCCACGCTATAGCAAGAAAATGTCTGTTACTAGGGCAGACTGCTTGTAGCTTTGGAATTGCATTGCCTTGCCGGAGAAATGCAGGTAATTCACATGTGCATTTTAAACCGATCAGCTGTAATGAGAATTCTGATGGATTCATTATGCAGAGTGTCTTGTGGTGAAGCTAATTATGTTCTAACTCAGATTTAATAACCATGGTAATGGAGTGATTCCGGAAACAAACTAGGTCCTAGAAACACCAGGTCAAACTCTGTCCAGCGAACTGCTCTGCTTGATAATATTACAAAAAATATCTACTTGGGTGCCTCCAATACAGCTCTACTGTGATGTGGAGTTTCCACTCACACCTACTGAAGTCAATGGTTCCAAACGAATCCTCTTTATCTTCTTGCAGCGTGTGAGCTTGAGTAATTCACACAATTTCGGTGGACCTGTACAACTTTCCATGGAAAGACTTTTGATGCTAGTTTTTAAAAGACTTGTTCATTCTGTTTTAACCAAAGCTAATCTGCAATTACAAAAATTCACTGAAAGAAATCTGTGGAGAGAGTTTGTTGTGTTAAATGCATAAACCATAGTTTTCAATAAGCTATCAACAAAAGCACAGGAACAAATTCCAACCAAATTACTTTTGGAATAATTTTTTATTTCAAACATTTTAATTTTTATAACACGTTTAACACTTTAATTATGTTGGCTGGTAAAAGTCAACATATTGTTTTTTCGTCTCTTACAAAAAAATTGAAACGTCTCTCCTCCTAGACCATTTAAGCTGCAGCTACCAAACTTTGTCAAGACATCCAAACTGGTCTGACTCGGGTTGCTATATCTTTTCTGATTGGTAACACTAAAGGAATTATGGGAAATCTCTAAGAAGAAAAAAACACGTTAACGACAGTAATTCTTTTTTTGTTGTTAATTACGTCAATTTTTTAATGGATTTCACGCATGAGCTGTGTGACGTGGGAACAAGTCTACTTGTCCTGACTATATTAAAACCCGAGGAGCGTCATTTTGCGGGGGCTTGTAAAGAACAGTTCCTGTCTGTTGCACATTAGTGGGACATTGAGGGCAAAACGAAAACCATTGTGACTGACATGGGTGCTGCAATTTGACTTGCCTTTGGTCAAGGCTCGCAAAGTTGTCGGCCATTTTAGGCAAAGCCCAGCAAATGCTTTAGAGCTCCACCAGCCTGGGAAGAGCCATTGATTGTTCCTTTGGTTTGATTTAAAAGTTTTTTTTTTATTTTTTTTCACACAAAAACGCAACAGATGACTCAAATTGTGCATGATAAAAATGTGGAAGGAACTATTATGATTTGATTACATTTATTGCCTTTTGTTCAATTGAAAACAAGATGGAAATATCAAGATGGAACATCATAGAGAAATGTGGATTTGGTTAGTTGTATCAACCTACATTTTTACGACATCTCTGACAGCTCCCTAGCAACCAGACTTTTTCCCCTAGCAACCAAATCTTTTTCAGTTTTGTATTATGATGTAGATATTGGGGTTGGTTTAAATAACCTATAGTGACATTTTTTAAATGACTTCTCGATAGCAACCACACCATTTACCACAGCAACAAAATTAGCACATCTATCCGAGCTAAGGAAAATCATAGAGACATTGTGTTTGGTTTATAGCACTCAATGCGACACAGGGAACCTTATATTATGTCACTGACCCCTCCAAACCACAAAGGCTGTTTACCTTAGCAACCAATTTGGGATCTCTCTGTTTCTATCTATAATTATTGGGAAATTGGGGTTGGTTTATGTCACTAGTAGCATTAAAGCATTAAAGTCTGTATTCACCCAGAAAATAATAGTAAATAGATAGAAGATAAATAGTACTTTTTCAACAGTGAAACATTTTTAATGTTTATATATACATACATATATATATATATTAGGGGTGTAATGGTTCACGGTATGTATTGAACCGTTTCGGTACGGCCTGTTCGGTTCGGTACACTTGCGTACCGTTTCAGTATTCGGTATTTTTATTAAATTATATAAATCTATTATTAGCGCGATATTAAGCGCAGCGGAACAATGTTCCTAGGCGAGTTTCCGCACGGACGCTATTGAGTGACGAGCACGAGCGCGAGTAGGAAAATGGCATGGCAACAGCGAAAGAGAAGCCAGAGCTTGAAGACCCTCCCACCTCACTACGGTCTCGTGTTTGAGAACACTTTGGCTTCTCTGTTAAAATACATAACGGGGATAGACGAGTGGATAAATTTAAAGTTGTATGCCGACATTGTTCCACGGAGATCGGGCAGGCAACACATATAACATTTTCTACTGCTGGAGATATTGTCACTGCAACCAGATCTGTGCTCTCTTCAGAAAATGTGGATAGGTAATCTATCCTAACTAGTTGCAGTATTTCATTTTTTATTTAAAAATGTGTTTTCTTAATAAAGAGTGCAATTTATTTACAATATCACCAAAATGTGTCACTTGTATTTTTTTTATGCAAGAATTCTATTGTGTATTGGCAGCTTTCAAAATAAAGATTATGTAAGTTCTTATTGTTTTGTACCGAACCGAATGAACCGAACCGAACTCTCCAAGACACTGTACCGAACCGAATACGATTTTAGCGTACCGTTACATATATATATATATATATATATTGAGAAACAACTGGCTAAGATTCGGCACCTCTCTAAAAGGTAGTTCCATTACATTGCATATAGTACTGATACAAGGTACTCAGAAGCCAAATCTCCATCATAACTATGACCAAAGAGCTTTAGACCTACAGAAAGCCGGAATGAGCTATAAGTCCATCTTCAACTAGCTGGGTGACAATCAGTTAATTTTATGCAAATGGAAGAAACAAAAAATGACTGTCAATCTTTTTGGTCTGAGGCTCCATGAGGCCAGAACTATATCTCATGAGCCTCCGTACTTCGAACTCAAGGCAGCTCGAATATAATAACCAAGAAAAATTGGTGACACGCTACACCATGAATGACAGGAAACCCTTCCTGAAAAGTTCCCCCGGCCCAAGAAGCACACGTACAGGCCATGCTAAGTTTACCAATTCAGAGGAGAACTTGGAGAATGTAGCCAGATGAAATCAACACCATTCCCACTGCCACACATGGTGGTGGAGACATTATGCTTTGGGGTGTTTTTATAGGGATAGACTGACTGAAAAAAATTAGCACAGAGAGAAAAACTTCTTCCCTCAACCAGAGAATTGAAAACATGACCCGAAACACATGTCCAATCAAAAACGATTGACTGAAGATGAAGCTTGTTAAGACCCTGGAGTAGTCGAGCCAGTCTGCAGATATTAATCCAATTAGAAAATCTGTGGAGAGAGCTTAAGGGTTGAGTTGCCAAACATCAGCCTCAAACCTCTAATGACTTGGAGAAGATCTACAAAGAGGACTGAGGCAAAACCCCTCCTCAGATCTTTGAAAAGTCAAAAACTTGCGTTTTATGTATTTGGTTGAACAGTTACATTTATAGACTGATCATTTCTTAAAAATCAGCAGGTACTTCTTTCCCTCACTGTAAAGAACATTAAAGGACACAAAGCACATTTGAAAGTGATTAATTCAGTCCAGATGTGACCAGATCGCAGCTGAGGGGGATGAAAAGCTGAGGCTTGGGAGTCAAGAGAGGCGCTCCAACATTCCCTCCCTGAGGCAACAACACATTAAATATTCAGAGTTCACCAATGAATATTCGTGCCACCCACCAATGAATTTAATAGAAATTAACAATATCAGTTTTAGAAATTAAGCATTGATAACATATTATAGAGTGCATTCTTTCTTAGTATGCCCCCCCCTCTCTCTATTCCCCTTGCTTGCTCTCTTACTCAAGAGGAATTGACTAAAATGAACTTACTGGAACCAGGAATTTCTTAATCTCCTCCAGGGCATGGCTCATTCGGGAATAGGCTTCTCCAGGTGGGGCAAAAACTTCAATTAAAACATGAAGATCGTTGCTCAGATGAGCATATTTTGACTCTCCACTTTTCCTCAGCTCTTCTTCCTAGAGATGGAAAAATGGCAATTAAGAAATTCTCTTTGAAGAATCAATAACTGCATTCATGAACTTAAAAACCAGGCTTAAACTAAAAACCATATCGCGCATCTATTAAACTGGGGCTGAACTGGAAAGACAGTCAGGAATTTACATCCAAACAATCATTGTTTGCTTAATAGCAAGAAATGCAAAGAAAAAAAGCCATGAAACCTTCCAACAGTTTGCAAATTTTTATTTTTAGTCCTATAATGGTCCCTTTTTAAAATTATTTGATCACCTTAACCCTTAGAAGTCTCTGCATGCACCAGTGCATGAACAATCGCAGTGGCTCTTTTGAATTATGTAGAAATGACGTGACCCAACTATTGTTTGATTTTTATTTCACAAAAGTTATTAGTTTTGATATTTTTTTGTTTTAAAAAATACAATGAGTTATGACACATATTTTGCAGGGTAATTCAAATAAAATTGTGACAAAATGCACAATCGTCTTTCATTTAACAAAAACAAAATTGGTGTCATCAGTGCCATCTAGTGGTGAAAAGAGGAGATTACCCTTGGATGTACAAGACCTGTGATATGGCACATATCCAATTGTTAAAGTCCACATGCTTCATCTATACTTGTTTGTTTTGCGGCCCACTTCTCAGATTTTTCTGACGATTATTTCATTTTCAAATGCAATACTGACACATCGCAATGTATGAATGGTATATTTGGTATTTAACAGCACCAGCTACCAGGCACCCATTCATTTCCTGCAGAAAATGCTAATTTTGTCTAGTTGTGATACACAGTAGCAAAATGTGAGCTTATATCATGACAACTTGTGAAAATTTAGAAAGCAATCGACATCCTCACTCAGCAGCACAGATAACATCTGCAACTAATGCACACACTATTATATTTAAGTCTCCCTGAGGGCCATTTGTCAGAATAGTTTGAAGTGACGTTTTATTAAATGCTGTTATCTGAAAAGTTCATAACAGTTTTCATTCTTGCTGATTGCTAAAGGTATGCTGTACTCACACAGGCTCTGAAAGTTTGTAATTACGGCAAACTAAATGTGAGTCTTCTGCTGATTGCTGTTAGTTTTGGCTGCGTCTTAAAGACAGGAGGGCTTTGATCTACGAGCAATTCACTGGCTCATACAGTCGCCTTTGCTTTAATAAGCACTTACTGATGCCATCTCTCTATCATGTCAAAGTGACACAGACACTTTTCCCATCATGCTTTGCATAGATGAAAGGTCAGGAGACACTTAAGCTTTCAATATATTTCTGAGAGGCGTAATTATATTTTGTTAGCTGGAGATATATATAAAAACATATATATTTTTTTTACTTTATTTCTCAAAGTATATCTCTGTTCCATGAAATAAAACTTCAAAAATGTAGGGGTTGCTACAAAATTATCCTTACAGCGCATAAAATGTTTGTCTATCTCTATATGGGCCATGAGACCAAGTGTTTAAAAGGAAGACCTCAATTTCAACTTCTGAGATGAACTAGCAAGTTTCTTTGAAGGTCCTAATTGGTACCAACACATGCCTCATGACACATCCGAACACCAGTAAATCTGATTTTTGACTGTTGTGCCTCATGTAAACATTTTAAATACAACAGCAAGACAAGAAAAAGACAACAAAAAAATCACAGAATTGAACAAGAAAAGTGTTCCTTTATAGACTTTATAAAATGTTAGGCATACAAAATGTACAACACATGTATCCCTTCACATTTGTTATAGATTACATAATTAGAATTATGCAGGTAGTTGCATTACACTAAAATGTCAGATACTAAAACAACCCAGCCATTTCATACATCTATAACTCTTCATTGACCCTTTCCCTCCAAACTTCCGAGCCCAAACTGGATTGCATAAGCTCTCTAAGCCACACCCCAGGGAGTAAAACCTGCAAGTGCAACCAGGAGAAGGGAGAAGTCAAAGAACCAGAACTCTTAACCTTTTCATATTCTCACAATTGCAGGTACTGTGTCCTACTAATTAGCATACCTGAGAATGGCCTTTGTGCTCATTCACAAAACTTTTTCTAGAATCAAGAAACTTAGATCAAACTTTTACATGATTCGAATTATGCAGGTAGTTGCATTGCAATTTAGAGTGGCCAGTATGCATTCATTCAAACAAAAAGAGCTTTTTCAAGAAATAAGAAACATGGACAATCAAACTTGCGCCACTCCATGACAGGGATTTCCTGGATCTCTTCAACCAACCACATCAATAGATATTTTTGGATTAGCCAGTCTTCCTCCAACCAGTTTGGTTTATTGGGCTGCCTGGCGCATGAACTGAACTCAAAATCAAATGATTCCTCAGGTACTGCTAACTGAGTCGGTGCAAATTCGATTAGAAAAAGAACGTATCTTGATCTGAGGTTGATGAATTTGATGACTTTGATCTAGGTCTGTGTAAAATGTTGGTGATTGCTTAATCCAGTAAACTGCTGCTGTAGTCTCCTGGTTTTGATTCTTTCCTATTTGAATCTGTCTATAGAATAGTTTAGTGTTTAGTTTAGAACTTTGTCTTGCAAATCATTGCAACATACTGATGTTACACAGCCCGAATTCTAGGTGCTTTCACAAATTTGCTAGAACTTCCACCAGAGTTTGAGTTCTGATATCATCTTCTCCTGATGATAACAATAGATGTAACCCCAAACCAGAAAAAGGAGATAATTCTACAAAATCACATCTATAACGGTAGACAAAACTAATAAAATGCAACTATCTTTGTAAAGTCTATATTTAAATTGTGTATTCAATTTACTTCTGCAGAATCCCATTTTAAACTTTTCAGAAAGAAAAAAAAAGTTCACTCTTTGGCCTGAAGGCAATACACCGATGAACTTGATGTTAAATGGCTTTTTGATTGAGGAAGTTTGTTGCTGCTGTTCTCTTTAACTGCCCAGGGCATCACTGAATGCAGTAATATTCTTTGCTTTGTTGATTCTTGTGTGAAGAGAGTATTAATAAAGACTGGCACAGACAAATCTACAGTATGTCCATAAAGATGCAAAGCAGACCGTTAATTTCACATGTATAACAGTACAAGCTCAAGGTGACTCTTTATCCTGGAATAGGTTTGCATTAATGATTGCCTTTGGGATTTAAGACAATCCAGCAGGCTCTTATTTGAGGTTGGTCATAAATGTAAAAATATTCCAGAGCACAATTCATTGTCATTGCTACACCAGGGCGAAATGCTGGTAAAGGTGTGTTAAGTGGTTGCAAAAGATCTTTCTGCTAAAAGGAAGTCCAGATGTTCTCACTAGATATCAAGCATTTCTTTTATTGCAATTTTTTTTTTTGCAAATCCTGTTGCTTTTTCATTTTTGGTAAGACACTTTATTTAAATAAAGCAACAATAGCAATAAAAATAAAATAAACACACACACACAAACAAATTGACATCATGCATAAAAAAAATTAAGCTAGTGATGGAGACGACTTATCCTAAGAAAATATCCTGAACTTGTTTGTTTCTGTAGAAGACATCCAAGACCATGCAAAATGCATAATTCAAACTGAGAATGAATTTATTAAGGAATAAAGGCCTAGAAGCATCTTGGATTGTGCTTGCATCCAATGCAAAAATTCACTTAAGGGATTATGCAGATTAGGTTATGGTAAAATTAGGGCTTTGTGCTCAGTGCAAATGTAGATTGAAAGCAATAAATGTATGCAGAAGAAAAAAAATACAAAAAGACAATTACAGCTTCAGCTCTTCTGGGTAGGCTTTCCACAAGGTTTTGGAGGGTGTAATTGGGTATGTTGGGTATACAATACTTGCAAAAGAACATTGATGAGACTGAAATGTTGGATGAGAAGGCTAAAGGCCAATTTAAACTTCTGCTTCTGTATGCGTGGCCTGCCTAAATCACTTCATACATTCTAGTGAGCGGTGTTTCACTTCGTTGACTTCCATTTTGTTAAGTTCTTTGCTCATTTTTGTTTACAAAAATTGTCAGATGGACCAATGTATTCCTCACCTGAAGATCAGTATTAAAGATCTGCTGATTCTGCTCTTCTTCAATCAATATCTAGAGAACAAATAACTAAAAGAATGCTGTACCAAAAAGGCAAATCACAGACGGTCTTCATCTACACTACACAAAGTTACGTCAAGCTACTTTGTAGGGGTTTGCGTCTATGTAGAGACTGTGGCATATGAATAATCCAATTCCACCAAACTTGGCAGAATTTGGCAAAATGCAGTCAGACAAGTACAATTCCCATGTAAAGAGGCCAAGACAAATAGCCTAAATAAACTGAACGTAGTGTTTGTGACATCACCTATACGTTTCTGATCAAGAGGCAGGTGTCACGTTTCTGCGTTACTGTTGAAAGTTTAATGATGTTTTCACCGTACAAACAGGTATGGTAGTTGTTGAGCACAGACACACACACCAGCATTTGAGACTGGGGTTCCCAGGAGCCGGGGCTTGAAGGAATGGCGAAGAAATAATCTGTGAGAGAAATCACAGAGAGAAGCAGACGAGAGGAGGGTATACCGGTGAAAGCTCCTTACGATCCACGCTATGGTAGGATCGACGAGCAGAGATGGGCGATGACGTCAGCGCGCACCGCCTGGTGTACAAATATGGCCGAAGGATTGTGACGTGTGATGGGAATTTTCCTATATAATACTACCATCTAGTGGTCATTTAGAGAAATTTAATTTGAGAAACTTTTAAGAGCACACGTCATACTTTAGTCCCGCCCTTCTTCCGGCGCTTGTCTTACTTTGAGAGGCTCGAGGTTCTTCTTCCAATGCGGATAACACGTGTGTAGGAAATGCGTTGAGACTGCTAAATCTTCACAATAAATAGCCGCATTTGCTGTGTTCTCTCTCAAACGGTCTCCAGTGTTTATTATCAATTGAGAAGGTATATTTTTTACCATAACAGGTGCTAGGCCGAAGCCGCGGCCTCTCTTACGCCTCTCCTACGGCCGTGACCGCCCTCCGCTCCGCGGCGCTCTGCATTCGCCGTATAAGACGTATAACTTTTCCCCCTCAGTTTTGGGGAAGAAAAAGTGCGTCTTATACAGCGAAAAATACGGTAAATGGAATAAGGTGAGTGTTTTACGGGTGCTGACAGCAGGAGGCTTAAATTGGGTATAGTCATCCATGGCAATAATACAATGATTATTATAACCTCTGATATAGCACTGAAGTCCAGGCCCCTGGTCATGCCATTTCGTGGGAAGCGGACTTGCCCATCAAGTAGCTCTAGGCTGTTTGAGGGGCCTGGTTTGAAGCAGAGCTGGCTAACAGAAGACTAGAGATAACACATGGGACGCTGGTTTGCTGCTGGCTGCTTATGGATTAGGTTTCCTAAGCACTTCGTACTACATTCACTTATTTATTTAATGTCTGTGTGTCTCCGTTCAGTGCAGATCAGGTCATTATGCGACGAGTATGTTTCTGTCCAGTCCCTCATCTGTATTATTAATGACGTCATTGTTATCCTGCATAGTTCATTAGCCGTGTGTATTTATATGTAAACATGTATATATGTGTGTAGTTATGTACAAACTGTACTGCACAAACTGTACTTCAGGTAGGTATTCTTCCAACTCGTGAAACTTTCCCCCTACTCTACTTTCCCCCCTTTCTTTTTCACACCCTCCTGTCCTGTTGTAATTAATCCCAACTGACCCATGGAAAAAATAAATAACTACATATATTCAAAGCGTTCATCCAGAGGAGAAAACACCACACCAGGTGTTCACTCCCCTAGAGATAACAAAACTGTCCAGCTCACACGAAGCACCAATATTCTTCCTGTGTGGTGGCTTTTAGGCAGGACAAGGTAAAAAAAAACAACAACTCTGATATAATACTGTAGGGAACCATAACAACTATTAAAACTAAATTAAAAAGGATTTTGCAATAATATCTATGCTGTAATGTTTGATTTTAGCATGACAAACCACCTTTCTTCATTTGAACAGAATTTTCAGACTTTGTGTAAAATAAAACACACTTATTCTGACTGGATATCATAATTAATTGATAATGTACAATCAAACTAGCCTTTTTATATTTTTGTCATTAAAGGTGTCATCACCTTTAAACCAGAAAGTTTTTGTAATCAAGGCATCACTTGACTCTCTCTCTTTTACATTAGTGGCCACATCTTCCAAATAATTCTAAATGGACAAAAATCTAAATGCTGTAAATGTGAGTATATTAACTAAATTATATGTACATGGCTACTCTCCATGCTCCACTTCTGCGGTCCACAACCTTCCGTTCCTCACTGAAACATTTGTTCTCATTTTTATTATCTCCACCAAAATAATAGTGGGAATCTTAACAGATTTTGGCAAAATAAAATGCATTAAAAAAAGAAATAACGTCAAACATAATATTTTTGAGTCTATGAATATAGGCAATAATCGGAGAGCCTCTTAGAAAAGCTGATTTGGTGGAACCAAATATTCCAACACAACGCAACATATGCAAAGATTTATATTCAAAACACAGTCTTGACATTTTGTCATTTTTCTCCTGAAAAAACAACCATTAGTTTGTGTTTATTTGCTCTTGAAGCCAAAGTATGCAAAATCAACAAGTTTTATTCAGAATCTTTCATACATGTTTGTGTAATCCTGTATTCCCTTTTCCTGAGCTGAAAATGGCTTGATGTTCCTTGCAATGGCCATAATTCTTACCTCCGCCCAGTGACCAATCAGATTAATCGCGAGTACAGCTCATCTCTATGCAGATTGTGTGCCCTGCCCTGAACAGAGGTGATTTCAAGACGTTTTTTTAATATTGCATTTAGAAAGTAAGTGCATGTGCAGTGAATGGTGCAGAGCTAGTATAGCGGGCTCAAATATTTATTATAAATGCAAAAGTTTAAAGGCCCCTTTAATGCAACCGTCATTATCTTTCTTGTTAGTCCTATCACATGCAACTTTACAGGTGAACTTCTCTCTCCAAGATTATGTACAATGTCACTGGGCGCTAAAAACAGCAGTTCCTCCTCTATCGAGGGACATGAAATGCAGGTAATGATCTTCAGTCTCAGCGTCACCTTCAGTCTCCCAGTTTGTGCTCCGTCAGCCATTGCTGATGCTTGTTAGATTTACAGAAATGAAAGCTTTACAGGATTTAAAGGATAAAGCACCACCGCACAACGTTTCCTTTGTGTAGAGCATGGGCACTTGTGTGCTTTGAAGCAGTCACTTAACATAGCTCACAAATTACCATTTCTCTTTTAAAATTATTACTCAAGATACATATACTCACAACAGCAAACCATTTTGAATTATTAAAGGAACTTTTTCAAATGAACAGATTATAAATGTAAAGGAAATAAGTCTGCATCCAGTCATAAAAGACAACCCAACGTTCATTTGCAATCAAAATGGCCCAACAGAAATCGAGTGCACATAATTTGTTCTTAAATTAAGATTTGATGCAACACTTGACCAAAATATTTACTCTGTCGTACAAAACGGATGTATCAAACCAAGCATCTTGACATTCACACTACGTTTGTTAATGGATGGGAAACTCCCAGGGGCTCAGTAGATTCCAATGTGGTTCTGAGATAGGATGCCACCTGTGCCAGTCATGAAGTTTCCTCAAAAACACTCAAAGTTTACTGTGGAATAGTAAATGGAAGTGATTACGAACAAAACATTTTTATCTTTATCCAAATTTGTATGCTTCACTCTAAAAAAGGTTTTATATGGAACCAAATCTGGTTCTTTGGCTCATAATCATAAGTGAACCTATTTGGTGCCATTTAACTCTTATCTGCAAAGCTGCTTTTAGTACCAACCATCAATTTTAAGAACTAAATTAACTTTGGCATGGTGTTTGCCCAGCACATTAAAAACAACAAAGAACTACTTTAGAACCACAAATACCAAAAAGTCCAAAGACCAAAATGGTTTCTTTACGATAACACAGTACCTCAAAGACCACAAAGATCCAGTCAAGAACCAAAACAAGCTTAGAGAGAAAGAGCAAAAAGGTGCTTTATAACATCCTCAAGCCTGCAAAACCAGTAAAGAACCAAAAATAGCTTAATGGGTTCTTTAAAGCAAAAAAGTGCACATAGCACCTTCAAACCTGCAAAGAACCAGTGAAGAACCACTGAAGAACCTTTCCTTTTTAAGAGTGTACAAAAAGAACAGGCGCAACAGACAACAAAATGACTAGAACTCCAACTGTCTGCAAACTCAACAACTCTGCAACCTCTATGTGACCCTCAGATTAGCTCAAGAACTGTACGTCGAGAGCTTCATGAAATATTTTCTTGCAACCTGAGCATCTTTAGATTTAGTGATGTACTGGATTAGTGGTCAGGCTGCTCCCGCATTGCATGCCATGGTCACCTTAGAGGTGCTCCAAGCCTCAGGATACGTACAAAGCCTCAGGATACGTGTTCTCCAGGATACGTACAAAGGTGTTGGTGCTCTAGGGCTGGTCAATGACCTCAGGGCCGCTACCGACTCTGCCTTAAGATCGATGAAGGTGGCGACGCAGGCCCTACGATGCACTATGTCCACCTTAATGGCAAATTTCTCCTAAATATACACTGTTCCAAGCGTTTTTTTGTGCCAGAACTTTTAAAAATACAAGCCATCTCACAGGTCTTGTTCGTCCAATGGTTATCCCTTCTTTTTACCACTAGATGCCACTGATGTTGGATCTGTAAAATGAAAGTCAATTGTGTAGTTTCTCACATTTTAATTGAATTGACTTGCAAACTATTTGCCTCAACACATGTAATAAATGTTTAAAACCAAAAATATTACAAATTGATGGCATCATTCCTAATTAATTAAAAATGCAGACATTGCTTAGGGTTAAAATACATTCGTTTTTAATGCAGATAACCTGAAAAATCCAAGGATTAATAAAACCAACACTGTAGTGAATATTCTTAAAACTAAGTAATGATTTCCATTTCCATTTATGCATTTGGCAGACGCTTTTATCCAAAGCGACTTACATTTGAATGAACATATTTTTCTGTCAGTTCTTGCTTTCCCTGGGATAATGAATGATAGAATTGAAGTGTCTAGCATTTCACGTTTTTTGTTTAATCCAGTGCATGTGGACATATCTACCCCTCATTTATCTTGTAAAAAAAAAATGATTGTACATAAAAACAGAATTTATGAAGTGCATGAGGAAAGAGTGAATTGTTGCCAGTCATCTTACCTTGCCTTTATCCCTCATTGAACCCTTGCCAAGGATGGACATCTTTGCTCCTGTTTCCTCTTGTAATCTTTTCATGGAATTGCCCCTGGGCCCAAGCAGTTTCCCAACAAAATTAAACTGTAATAGAAGAGAGAAATAGGGTTGGTCTCTCACACCGCCGGCTTCCCAGACAGCTGCCTCAGCTGTCTCACAGTCAATAAAATGCATTTGAAAGTAAGAGGTATTTTCCACATCATGAACAAACTCAGTTATAGTCAGAGATTGAAAATAAAATCAGTTCTAAATTAAATCTATGGCAGTTATCAGTCAAACAAATGTTCATGGCTAGAAAAATTGCTTGAGGTAGACTTTCTGCAGGACAGCGTAACCATTTTTGGCTCTAATCAATGTTTGGGGTCAGTGGTTTGGCTTCATTGCTTCAAATATAAAACAGTGGGCCAAACGCTGAAGGGGAACAACAGGAAAAAAGGAAGACCATGCATGAATGAGGGATTGCAACACCCAGTGGGTTTTCAAGTTATACTATCCATATGATGAGCTATTGGCAACTGCCTTGGGTACAGCTAACATTTTAGCTGTATAGCAGTTCAGCTGTCATTGAGAACACTTGGCCTTCACCAGTTTATCACCCTCTCTTTGTTTTTCCTCACATTTGCACATCATTCAGTACAGCACTATCTTCAGGGGATTTCAGAATATTATGCACTGTAATCAGATTTGGGCTGCGAAAGACTGACTAAGGCCCATGACGGCAGTCAATCGTGAGAAGTCAATAAATGCCTGTATGAAACGGTGTGTCAGATTCCCTTTATATCGGATCCACTTCATCACTGTCTGCACATGTTCAGTCCCATCACTTTTTTTGATGAATTGTCCCATTCCTTTAGCCACTGGCTCCTCTAAATTTCATTTTTATGAAACCCTTTCTCACTTTTCAATGTGAATGACAACAAAGCAGGAAAAATAAGATTCTTAAAGCAAACAAATAATAAAACTAGCACTAGAACACTAAATAGATACAGGATTGGGTCCAGATGACCTGGTTGAGTTCAAACTCAGCATTCAAATGTAGAATGTACAAGATTAGGACAATCATCATGAAATCCTGGATCTGTCTAATATTTAATATCTGGTTCATTTTGCTTCTGGCGACTACGTCCCCTGCAATAAGTGTTTACATCAAAGAGATAGTCAAAGAGTTTCCAAAGAGTTAAAAAAACAAATAATCCACAAAAAAAAAAAAATAAATAAATAAATATAAATAAATAAATATATATATTCTTGGTGGCCAAGAAGATGCATTCGAAATAGAATTGATAAAATTACTGGCCGAAACAGGTTAATTTAACAATGAAGACCACATTTCAAGGCGTCGTGACCCCCAGGGTGCGCTAATGAGTCTGTCGCTTATGTCAAACACTGTTTGAGTGGGCAGTAAAAAAACATCAGAAAACTGTCTATTCCAAGTGACCACAATTTGGAGCTAAAATTTATAAAATTTACCCTAAACACACTTGGCAAATTTCATCCCAATCGGACATTGTATGGCCGAGATATAAAAACTTCCTGCTTCTTTGCTGACCGCCAAGAACAAACCATTCAACAAATCGAAAAAAAGCTTTGCAATGTACCATTACAGAGACCTTTAGATGAGATTGGAAGAGTTTCACATGGAATCTCTAGGAGGAGTTTGTTAAAGTACAATGACTGGAATTATACAAAATGTTGCAAGAAAATTCGAAATAACTTAATTCCTGTCAGTTTTGAAAAAGCAATATATTTTTGGGGTATTGCACAATGTACCTAAAAGCGAATGGTGGAAGTGAAATGATCTTTGATAACCTATACTAAAAGGTACATGTTGCATAAGAGACAAACTTTCTAAATAATTCTTTCTATCTTATTCGATTTTTGAAACATACAGAAATTGTCCTGTGGAGGTTTTCTTTGGTATTTATTGTAGTGGAGTTGCAGAGCGATAAAGCACTATTCTCAATGAACAAATCACTTCAAACAGCTTTTGAACACGAGGATTGCTTGCCAAATTAAATTCCTTCCGAGAGGCTTTATTTTGAATCTGACATGCTAAAAAGGTGCATCACAAACTATATAAAGCACATTATAGCCAATCAAAAATTTTAATTTTAAAAATTTAAATGCCTTTGAAGAAAGGAACACCATCCCCACTGTGAAGTACGGAGGCGGGTCACAGCCATCCAAAACAGAAGGCTCCACTTGTCCAAGTCCACTCGTCGTTGGTTACACCAGAACAAAATGAAGGTTATGCAGTGGTCATCTCAGTCACCTGATCTCATTATCATTCAACCACTTTGGGGAGAACCAAACACGTAGTTTTGGCAAGAATTTACAAGAGATGGGGGGCTTTTTGACAAAGGAAAATGGTCTACTTTACCAACAGAGAGGATAAAGAACCTCATCAACAACTACCTCAAGAGACATCAGTAAAGGATTTCTATGGCTGAGCTATAAGTTCCCAGCAGACATCAGGCGATGTTTGTACATTTGTTGAGCCATCATTATAAGCATTAACATTACACAATTTACATGAACAGACATCAACTGTTCAATTGATTCATTGTTCACCGTTTGATTGACATGTACAGTTTTGCAGGGGTGTCCCTAGCCCCCACCGAACTAAAAAATGGGAAGCCAAAACAACAATCATTTATCAATTGAGGCTAAAACAACAAAAAGATTCTTAGCAGGCTTCTGGGTGGACGTGTATTGGAAGATATTGGGAGCTTTGTACCTTTCCATGCTAGTGAGCCAGCCATGTCAAAAAGAATTCAAATTGCCCTTCAATTTTTTTGCCAAGGTTAGCTTCTATTTGTTTGCCAGAGAGAAACAGTTGGCTCCAACACATGTTCAAATACCCTGCCTAGCACATGGCAGGAAGCTCCTCAACACATTCTCCTCCAGCCAGGATGTGGATGCAGCTGCAGGGTACTCTAGCAGCAGAAATGCACAAATAATGTTCCAAAATGTGCCCAGATCCACAAAAAAAGCAAATATAGACATTTTCAGGTGAAAAGGTGCGATATGGCCAGTATATTTAGTACAGCTGCAGCAATGCGCCAAAGGATCATGAGCAGCTCGCTGGAATTTAGTGTGTGTTTGCAGCGTCTCTGATGGAGTGTGTATGACAGGAATACACTGCCGCTGGCTGGGTGCCTTGGAGCAGATGGTTGCCTCAGCTACAGTGGGAAGATTCTCGCTGGGCGGCTGCAGTGGAGTGGCCTGTTTTCATTAGGCTAATGAATGTCTGGAGCTGCTCTCTTGCTCCACGGTGGGCAATTTAGGCTTTATTAGGGGGCACAGTTCAGTGCTTGATGGGGTTTGAAGCAATCTGAGCAGTCCCTTGCAGTCTGCAGCAGAGGCAGGCCAAAGAGTGGTGACAGCATTATGCAGCACAGACAGGATGAGGGCCATAAACCTGACAACCGGAGGCATATGTGTCAAACCGCATTGGCTTATTATGAGCAAATGTGACTTCTAAGGAAGTATGTGCATGGTGTGGAGAAGATCCCTAACCCACCCTGCTAAAACCTAGATCCGCATGTGTGTGTGCAAAAATACGGCAAAGGCATCCTTTGCACTAAAGCGTTTATTGATGACTTAAAACGACTGGCTGTTCACTGAGCTGTCATGCAGAATCACATATTTGGTGGATTTGTGTGGTTGGCTGAACAAATGTCTTCACACATGAGTTTCTTTGACGGGCACCTTCTGCGGTGCTCAGCTTTCTCTGATGCGTTACATTGATTTTTCTGACAAAATCTTTTCAGAATCATTCAAAACCACAGAGCTCTTGATCAGTTTTTGTATTGGCCTTATCAACAGACACTTTTTTATCATTTTCACATTTTAACCGACAGCTTACTGAAGATAATTCTATTGATTTCCAGATACAACTTATACAACCTTGCATCATTGTTTGCGTTCGATAAAATGTGGGCCAACAGGGATTTGCACGTTGACGGCCAATTGATTATCTCACTATCGACTAGTTATTACCCAAGATTCGGGAGTACAGATTGCACTCACAGATACTGTTCATCATTTACACTAAATCTTGCTACAAATAAGGAAAAAAGAGTGCAGGCAGAAACTTGGAGAAACTCAGAGTGCACTCGTGCCGAAATAGAATCACTCCGAGTGCTATGAAGAGAGAGAGACAAGTGCAGTGGATGCGGTGATCGGGTGATGTGAATAACTCATACCGAAGTGGATCCTCAATAAAATAATTAAAAAAAATAATATTCTGGTTTAGGAAAGCTACAGTTAATGAAATAAATCATTACGCTAGTCCTGATCAGTAACTAGAATGCTAAAGTTTGTGCAAAAACACTGATGTTGGCTTTTAAAAGTGGTTTAATAAACAGAATGTAACGATTGCCAAGGTAGAATTTGTGGCTGTTGTAAAAAGAGACCGTGACATCGTACATAATTTCCCTTGCAGATATGACAAATATAAAAATACGCCAGGTCTCTATGATTTTTCTTAGCTGAGATAGTGGGATGGCAAATAGTTAGCAATGGTAACCAGTCATGTCGATAAGGGGGGTTCAGTGACATAATATAATGTCTCCTTTGTCACCATAAGTTATATAAGCCAAAACTCCATGTTTCTATTATTTTCCAAAGCTGGGTTGCTAAGGTAAAGAAATTGGTTGCTAGGGAGCTGTCAGTGATGTCATTCAAATTTTTAACCCTTTACCTTTTCGCAGTGGCGGGTATGCTCTTGCACAGGCTGATCACCCCCATAAGTGTGATCTGTTTGAGGTTCTCAGTATGAGTTCCAGTTTTACAAAGTTTCACCCCATTTAAGTCAATAGAAAATGTCTTCATCATTTCACAGAATTCCTTTAGTAGTAGCAGTGTAAAAAGAAATAGCAACCCAAGTGAGACCCGTTTGGTAGCTGCATATTGAATGGTTTAGGAAGAGATGCTTTAAGAATTTTTTTCCAAAGCTTTTTTACAAGCCAAAATAAAAACTGACTAGCAGCTTTGCTTAAAAAGGGCTGTATTTCAGAGGGATGGAAATCAAAACCAGTGCAGTGACAGTAAGAAATGCTACAGACCAAATGCAAGCAATTCCTTACTTAAAATATCCTCAAGGAAGCTCCTCTGGATGCTCTGCAGGGTTCAGTTGAAGCAACACTTGCGTGTAACTGATAGAAAGTTTAGAAACACTTCAGACCAGTAACTAATGCTGTTTTTCTAAATAAAAAGGGGTCTGAGAGCTGGAAAACCACGCTCTAAGATCAGGCTTCAAATTTAAACTCTTTGAAAGCATGTCCCAGACAAACGTTTGGCTCTATCTCACTGTAACTCAAAAATTCTCTTTTAGCTGAACAAAGCAAGCTGTTCTCTGCTACTCTTCAAAGCTGAACAGATAATATCTAAATTGTGTTCTTTATCTTTTTGTTTATAGCACGAATACATTTTTATTATTGTAACGAAAGACCAATTCATATTTATTGATTTACCTCATAAAACAATAATAAATGTAAAAAGCTAGAAGAGAGAATCCAGAGAGGGACCAATCATATCTCTCTTTTTATAACTTGATATTCCATTTCTATAAAAGAGAGGAAACTCCTGTTATACTGGTATTTGTATTCAAGAAACCTCATAAACGACTCTTTAGTTGATGATGTTGTCAGGGGCAGAAGTGTAGGTGCCCATTGGCTTCAGTTGTAGAGTTTATTCTGATAATTAGAGCAGTGCTTGTCAAACTTTTTTTCTCATTCCCCACTTTCAAGCCCTACGGCCAGCTTTTATTCCGCGGGAGAATGGTGACCAAGCCTGATTTTAAAATATGTTATCTATATCTAAATAGCTTAGCTGGTCTACAAGTTTAAAGTGTATAAATGAGACAAGTAAGAATGAAAAAGTGGTTGCACCGTTATAAAACCAGCTCAAAATATATGCTGTCAGTATAACTTCAGTTCAAAGCTAAAATAAAAGTGATTTACCGTGTGACTTTCATCAACTTTTCATCCCCTAGACGTCTGGTGCATTTTTGGGCTTTTTTTCACAACAATCTGCTCTAATAAATTATCTTTAAAACTGTTTTTTGTGCCAATGCTAGACATCATTTTTTGAAGAACAACCAAGCTTCTTCTTTGTTTTTTTTGTTTTTTTTTTTTGCATTTTTTTGCATTACATTACACAACAATTTAAAAAGCAAACAATATCTCAGTGTTGAGATAAAATAAAAATTCATAAATACTCCCAAAAAACAATGTGAAAATTGTATCACATTCTCTTGTAATACACTGTTCCAAGCACGTTTTTGTTCTATTGAGCTTTGATTTGAGCCCCGTTTACCTCGCGCACCGGCTGCAAAACCTATGCCCCATACTTTGAGAAACATTGGATTAGAGGGATGGATATCTTCCAGAGCTAATTTTAGCCATCTGTGCCTACATCTGCCTAAATAGATAGTTTTCTAACATCTCTTTATTACATTAAAAATAATCTGACCTGCCTGTGATTGCACATATTAGTTTATGGTCTGATCTGATTATTAGTTATTATATGGACTGAGAAAAATATCAAGTAAGACTGATTAATTATTTAGTGCTATAAAAATATAAAGCAATAAAATACAATTTTCAAACACAATGGCAAATTTGTATGAATAAATATTAGTAATCGGTGAGTAACAATTTTCTCTGCGTATGACAGATACACATCCCAATATTATGTTCACAATAGGATATCACAACATTATTTAATACAATTTAACATTGTATTGCATTATATTGTGCAACTATATATTGTTAGACTAATAAATAAATCCTATGCTCTTTAAATCAATTTAACCACTCAGAACCCCAAGCAGATTCCAAACTTCACAATTCAAAAGGTATTGTGGCTTGTCTAAAATATAAAATTTACAGAATGAATTTGGATCATTTACATTAGGAACACATTTGGAGTTTGTGTTCATTCTCATTTCAAGAGACTTGCAGCTCCAGCAATTACTGCTTTATGAAATGCAAACTTTGAAGCCCAAAATCACAGAATTCATCAGGATAAAACTTCATACAGTAGATTCATTACAGTCTCCAATCTTTAGGCGTTTGGCATAATAGTGCTGGCTAAATAATAACTCGCTACGGGTAGTTGCCATAACATTGTCTAAATCACTGTTTGGCAGCGTTTGATCTCGAGGTTAAAACAGAGCTCTTGCAATAAACTGCTAAAGCAGATCAGATGCACTGATGCGTTTACTGACTTAGTGCCACTGTAGCCAGCTGTGCTGCTAGCAAGGCCCGTCATTGACTGTTGCCATTACTGCAGAAGGCTACTGAACATAAAACTAGGAGAGAGAATAGAACTCTTCTGGACTATTTTCATTAGAAAAAAAACTTGGATTCTCTAACGATATGAGAATGCATATATAGCCAAAAGAATGGTAGTGCCTCAAGATGCATTAGTGATGACATTTCAAGTGACAGTCTACTCTTTGCAGCTATAATGGCTTCAACTCATATCTTTAGTGTTGAGATAGCCGCTGAAAGGTGACATGACAAGGGGGTAGTGGGAATCCCAATTCTTGCAATATTTCTCCCAATTTGATTTTCTCCTTGTTTTTTGTTAAAGTGGAAAACAGAAATCACATGGTTTACTGGGGAGGTGCAAAGCTATAAAAGCTTTACACTTTCTCAATTGATATTTGCCTTTAAGCAAACTTTTTTTTACAGGTTTTTGACAGTGAAAGTGACAGAGGAGAATGTGTCTGAGACAGAGGATGATCTTGAGGAGACCCTGATTATGAGGCATCCTCCTCAGATGAGAATGAGACTCCTAGTGTTTCTCAACTACCAGTAGACACGTTACCTTCTAAAAATGGACAACTACTTTGGTCCAGCTCCCCCTTTGAAATAACAGGGTAGACTTAGTGCTGCAATTGTCAAATGGTTTCAGGGTCCACCAGAAATGCTGTCAGTTATGTTCAAGTCTTATAATCAACATTTCGGCTTTTCATTACACCATCAATTGAAAATGATATTCTTCAAATGACAAACTTTTAGAGAGCCTACATTGCAAGCCAACATTGGGTTGGTCAATTTGGTAGAAGTACAAGTGCAACACAACATTCATAAATGGAAAATGACAAAAGGGCTTTGAAGACTTAAACAAACCATCGGGTCATGGCTCTCCACTCTCCCATTGACAGACAATGGTAAAATGTGCTGAAACTTTGATTGTTTCACACCAAAAACACTTTAAAACAGTTTAAATCAAGTGAAACATTATGTAGAGGTTACCAATAATATGTCGTAATAAAGGTTAGATTCAAGGTGTCGTAAAAGAAATAACATTTACAAAGGTAAGACACCGTTGTTTCACACGGGGGTTTCTCCTTTAACTTGCGAGAATGTTTAAGCTGTACTGCACAAACTGTAACAAACTTTTATGGTATGTTCAGGTAGGTATTCTTCACAATCGTGAATCTTTCCCCCTCATCTACATCCCTCATTCACCCCACCCCCCTCTTTTTACACCCTCCTGTTCTGACGTAACTAATGCAACTGGTCCATGGGAAAAATAAATACATAAATAACTACATAAATTTACTGCTACCATCCCGAGGAGGGGACACCACATCAGGTGCTCGCTTCCCTGGAGATAACAAAACACTCCGGGCCACACGAAGCACCTACTCCCCTATGCGGTGCCTCCTAAGCAGGACAGGACAAGGTATAAAATATATTAAAAAAAAACCTTGCGTGGCAGAACAGCAGTTTCCACTTTCTAAACATATTAATAATTTCTAATTGGTTGAATTAATTTAAGAATTGTAAAGAGACACGAACCTACGGGCCACAGTAACTTAAAATCCTATACTGGTCTATGCCTGACTCAAAAGTAAAAATACTAGAAAAAAGATTCATAAGAACTTTCCTTTAGTGACTGCATTTAGGATTACATTAAGGTTTGTATACACACTTTCTAAATGTATTTCACAACACAATATATGTGAAGTGAAGCTATTAAAGCTCTCTGTTCAAGCTCATGCTGATGTAACAGCCTTAGGAAAGGTTCATAATGAGCCCTTTCTGAGCTCTGACACTCTGCTCCGACTACACTGGTGCACAGTAAACAAACAGCACATTAAGAGCATCCCAGAGTTTCTGCAGCATGACGGATGAAAAGACAGACGACTAGCTCCCAACTCAAGCGGGAGTCACTTCTTAAAACAAGCCGATTTTCCGGAAAGGTCAAAAATCTGGAAGTACACTTTCACATTCACTTTTTCCAAGGGTTACTTTGAGATTATGGCATGAAGATCACAAATGAAAGACTTTCCACTATCTGCTATGAGTCTGTGTTATCCCAGGGGCCCTGGTCATTTGAAAACACTTGCATAAGCCATATAAACCGATTAGGAAAGAAGCCATGTTCCCGCAGGCTCACTGTTTCTTTTCGTTGCTCCAAATCTTGAAGGCAACATCTACAGAATATTCCAGAAAAGGCTAAATTATGAGTTCATATGAACAAATATGTAAATAGCCTACTGAAATACAAACAAGGGGCCCTAGTAGGGCTTTAATCCACTTGATACAACTTCCTTATTGTTGACTTCCATTCTTTTTTTCAACCTTTTCTGTAGCTTATCTATGTTAAACACCTTTGACAAGGTTGGTTTGTTTTTGGGACTGGGGGATTCTTTAACAGGACAACAACTGGATTATCTTGGTGAGCAGAGCTTGCTTGCACCACCATGTAAAGGTCATGGAACTGATAAGCCATAGACTATGGAGACAGCAACAGGCAGCATTAGTATTCATTGGATTAGTTGTGTGAAAGGCAAATCTCAGTGGAAGGCCTACCAGTTTCTTTTCCCGAGTGGTGATGACAAGTAATATCGGTCAAGCTAGATTGACCTGGATAGATTTTTAAAAGAATATCTTTGAGTTATTTGATACAAACAAAACACTTGTTAGTGTTTAAACACAAAAACACTTTGGATCAATTTGTGAATCAATTGCAAAGGAACAGACAAGTGGAGTGTGGGTGGAATGATGCCTATTCCTAAAAAATATGAGAAGATTTATCTTAAAAACGTTTCTTTTGTGACAGACTTTGTATAGAAATGTCCTAAATCTAAAAATATTTCGCAATAAATATATGTGATGCATATACTTCACAATGGTCTACTTACACTACAACTAGCGCTGGCCGATAAATCGATTTTAGCGATTAACTCGACTGTGGAGTGTACATCAATGTGCTTTAATGAAAATCGATTTTATCTTTAAGGTAATTTGCAAACAATGCCCCTTTCTGTAGAATGCACGCTGCCCTCTGCGCTTCCGTAGAATGTGTGTGGCTCATTTTCCACCCCCTCGCGTTTGCCATATATTATAGTACATAAACAATTACAGCAGTTTTAGCAGAGCGACTCGAAATCTTGCTCTACGAGACAGATTACGGAATGATGTCGGTCTGCGGTGACATCTGTGGCACCAGTGTTGTGCCCCTGCAACACATGTGTAGGTTTCGTTACCCCGTTAGATTTACCTGCCCTCGCTAACATTGAACGTATATTAAATGTTGACTGTTTATTACATTTTTAAGGTTTAAAAAGCCATGGGGAATTTTTTTTTCAATATTTATGATTTATTCTTTAAACTTTGGACATCTGGGATGAGGCTGCCCAGTTATCAATATTATAACTTGATTAAAGCGCAGAATGTAAACATCATATTCATTTTCAACACAGTTAAAGTTATATTGGACAATGTAGATAATGATTTAAACCACATTTTCTTCAGTTTCTAGAACTCTTGACCCTTATGAGTGTCAATCTTTTTGATAAAACCGTTTTATCACCGTTAAAACCCACATCTAGCTTTCAAACCACGTATTTTTTTAGGCTTTTTTCCACCCAAAAATGTTCACACATTGCCTAAAGAAAATAAGTAACCAGCAAAGTGTGCATCAGACCTAAGAGATTATATTTATATGTGCTAAATTAATTTTTATTAATAAAGATGTGCTTTGTGTTGAATACATTTTAATTAATTAAGTTCAGGTTTGGATTCGTGCATATAAATTTAAAAGGTTGTGTTTTGTTTTAAAATTGCTTTAATTCATTAGGTCCTGGTTTTGTTTTTAATGCCTATCAATTACCAAAGTTGTGCTTTGTGCTAAATAAATTGTAATTCATTAATTTCAGGCTTTGATTAAATGCATATCAATTAAAAAGTTTGTGTTTTGTGTTAAATTTGCTTCAAATTAATTAAGTTCTGGTTTGTAGTCAATGAATGTCATTTACAACCATTGAGCTTTGTGTTCTATTTATTATATTATATTATATTATATTATATTATATTATATCATATTATATTATATTATATTATATTATATTATATTATATTATATTATATTATATTATATTATATTATATTATATTATATTATATTATATTATATTAATACAAAAATATTTAATATGCAAGATATCCATGTGGTTGAGTGTGTTTAAATTGTAAGAAATACATAGAGTTTCTAATGATCTTAACTGCTTATTACCCAAGTTTTATTAGATTGATTTATCATTGGTATAATTTTGGGCTGAGAACATGGAGGTATTGCAAAGAAATCATTCATTTTAATTCTTTTGTTTTTCATTCTGCAGGACGTGATTGTCAGTTATTTATTGTTCAGCTCAATAGAACAAGATGATTGTGCAGCTTACACGCAACATAGTGCACTCCACAGCAATTTGATTCATCGGTGTGCTCTGCAGAAAACAAGCAGAGCGTTGCCTTCATCTAATGAGTCCCTGCACAACCAGATGTACCCACAGGACATTTGCTTAGTCTTAATTACAATCTTCTGACAAATCAGACTCAGAGGTGGTCAGGGTACCTTTATACCCACACAAACAGAGTAAAATCTCTCAAATATTTATGCACCTGTCCCAAGGCGTAAATGGTCTCACTTTTTATCAAAACAACATTGCATGCTCAAATGGGAATAAGAAAGCCCATGCAACTCTCATGAATCAGATTTTCAGAGAAGCTCGGATCTGAGAGGTTCTTTGATAAATTGCCCAAATCCATCTCGTAAATCTAAATACCATTGTTGCCATGGCAACCGTGTTTTTGACAATACTATATGGTGGTGCAGGTTCCTTCATTCATCTTTCGGCATTCCTTTGCTCTGTGCAACAATCTTGATTTCTATCAGGTTTCTCAGGTCTGTATCAGCAGGTTTTATATTTTATGGCATGGCTGATTTGTTTTAGAGGAGACTGCACAAATGCTGTAAATACACCCATCTGAAGAACAAATGTTGTTGTTTTTTTATTTAAAAAGCTGTCACGAATTATTTAACTTGTAAATAATAAACAAACACATTTGCCGTCAGAATAATGCTTTTGGTGCACGGATGCTTTTAATTTTTTCACCAGTCCATTGCTCTGCAAAGGACCCAAAACCATCTGTTGGATCTATATTTTAATAGTCTTTTTCAGTTCACAATATAGTAATTCTTGTTAAATATTCAATTCTAAACAAATGTAGTGTAAGGCTGTAATGTAAAGGCTGTAACAAATGTAAGGCTGTAAGTTCTAGTGTGTCATACCAACCAGTGTGGCATGTTTCTGTTCAATTTTTGCCATATAATGGATGATGTGGAAAATCTGTGTGTCTTGTCCCTCCATGGACAACAGAACAGTAAGTATGTGTTAGGCTACTGGAGCAAAGCTTTCAACGGCATTAAAGTGATTGAAAACAATTTAAGGTCAGATCAGTAACAGAGTTGAATAGTGTTCATTAAAATTAAAGAATGAGCATAATCTCATTAAATTCAAACACATAATATAATCAGGAACACCTTTGTTTGCATCAAAATTGACCAAAGGACCACTTAAAATAAATTCAGAAAAAAATTATATTGAGTTGTGGTTCAAATGTCAACAACTGTCTCAATAAAAGTAGATTTTTTTTTATTGAGAAAAACTTTGAAAGTCAAATATTCAATGCAACATACCTTACAATGTATTTGGACAAATGGTTTTCAGAGTTTTCCAAATAAAATAATCTCTTTTGTTGCTGAGAAGTTTTGATTAATTGAGTTTTCGTTTGTTTCAGTTCACACTATCCATTGTCTACTCATTGGATCGCTTTCCATTATCATTTCAATTACTTAATAATAAAAAAGTTTCTTACATTTGAGCTTATATTAATCATTTACATAAATGTAAATGATTAATGTAAACTCAAGACAAAGAAACTATTTAAATTCAACTCAAAATTCAATTACCTCCAAAATAACTGTTGGCTTGAAAGCCATATTTAGCAGTTTATTGATCACAGTTTATTGATCATGAAAACAAGTAATATAAAATCAAAAGGAAACATAAAAACCCTCTTACTGAAAACCTGAATAACATAAGACTTCACCAAAGGAGGAGGAATGTGTTTTCAATTGTCATGTTTAATCACAGGTGAGTCTTTCAAACAAAAAAAAAACTCAACTTATAAAAAACTTTGTTCAGTTTAAAAAAAAAGATGTCTCCGTTTATTTCTGCAGACGTAGCAACACATCAAAATGAGCAGTGACACAAATGCAGTCTAGAGCATTACTCTCAAGGTCTTTGAACAAACCAAACAGCTTTCAAAGACAGATAAAAACTCACATTGAAAACGAGCAAAAAACTTTTCTTCACCAAGCAAGCTATTTAATGAGAGAATCAAAGAGAGCTGCATTATATCGTCACTGAGATCTCAGCACAGAAGCTCTACCTTCGAGATTTTTCCTCATCAGCACGATTAGACATAACCCAAACACATCACTAGTGAATAATCAAGCACACATACTGTTTTGTGCGATTTTTAATACTTGACAGAACATTGTTTATTTTACTATTTATTCACGGGCACCACAGGTTATACATTGAATTTAACATTGTTAAAAAATAACCTAGTCAACAAATTTGACTAAATAAAAGTACAAAATCATGTCAAAGTACCAATACATTCAATGACTGCACTGATCTCCCAACATTCCAGGAATAAATACAAAAGAAGATCTCCATAAAATTACCATAAACTACAAAGCAGCCAATATCCCGAGGACTTGAAGGTGGGGGGGTCCATTGTTGCAACTCAAACAAGACATGTACAATCTAAACCTAAGGCATGTTCTTTGTACTTCTCATTCAACAGCACAAATCTGCTAAACCCATCAAACAGTTTGCACATTTTAATACTCCGTGGATTCGTTTCCTAAAGCAGAAACTGTAAAAAAAGAAAAAGAAAATGAAGAAGTATATGAGGAGCTCAGAGGCTTTATGGATCCATCTGTGTGATGCTCAGGGGCTTTTAGCAACTCCGCTCAAAAGAATACTTTCAGTGCAGCAAAAATCTGAATCCTGAAGTAAATAATCTGTTCCCTGAAATAAAAACATGATTCACGGCAGGATTTCTTCAACAAAATCTCAAGTTTTACAAATACTGGAAAAGAAAAGGATTTGAAACATGATATTGCTTCCAAATCAAACCTGGAAGTTTCAAATATTGCTTCCAAATCAAACCTGGAAAATCAAACCGCACTGATGACAAAGATTGTATTCCAACAATCTGCAGCAATAAAGATACAATATTAGGAGTGTAACGGTTCACTGGGATGTAATGAACCGTTTCGGTGCGGCCTGTTCGGTTCGGTACACTTGCGTACCGTTTCGGTATATTTTTAATTAAATAATATACATTTATTATCAGCACGATATTAAGCTCAGCAGAACATTGTTCCTAGGCGAGTTTCCGCACGGATGCTATTGAGTGATGCGCAGTAGAGCTGCACGAGTAACTGAGAAATGGCAACAGCGAAAGAGAAGCCAGAGCTTGAAGACCCTCCCACCTCACTACGGTCTCCTGTTTGGGAACACTTTGGCTTCTCTGTTAAAATACGTAACGAGGATAGACGAGTGGATAAATTTAAAGTTGTATGCCGACATTGTTCCACGGAGATCGGGCAGGCAACACATATAACATTTTCTACTGCTGGAGATATTGTCACTGCAACCAGATCTGTGCTCTCTTCAGAAAATGTGGATGGGTTAATCTTTTTAGCCAAAACTTAAAACTTGAATAGTTAGTTTTGTTGAGTTACAAGCTGAAGCTGTTGCTAGTGTTAAAAGTTTCCAGGTCCTAACTAGTTGCAGTATTTCATTATTTATTTTAAAAATGTGTATTTCTTTATAGAGTGCAATTTATTTAAAATATCACCCAAATGTGTCACTTTTATATATTTTATGCAAGAATTCTATTGTGTATTGGCAGCTTTTCAAAATAAAGAATATGTAAGTTCTTATTGTTTTGTACCGAAAATTAACCGAACCGAGCTCTCCAAGACACTGTACCGAACCGAATACAATTTTAGCGTACCGTTACACCCCTATACAATATGTGTAATGTTTTAAGTTCTAAGCTCTTTCCTGTAAATAAAACATGAAGTTTGCAAGGGAAATGGAAAATAAAATATAGGGACTGAACAGAATTCACAAGACCAACAAATCTGGCTTTTACCGTTGGAATAGTCTCCCGAGGAGAACACCAAGAGGATAGATAAGAAGATAGGTGCTCACAAGAACTAGACAATGTCTATGTGTTCATAGAGAAAACATTTTTTGTGCATGTGTATGTGACTTGTGTAAGCAAATCATTATATACAAAAAACGTACATTTTTCTTATGATAAAGGCGCCAGCTTTCCAGGAAGTGACGATTGTGTTCTTTTGGAAACAATGCTTTATTCGCAAATATTTTAAGCACTATTCTAGTTTTGTGCATAAATTTAATTGGATGGAAACATGGCTAATGGAGAGAAAAAATTAATTCTGTCAAGTACATCCCTTTACATAAATCTACATTGATTCAACATGATTTTGACACGAATAATTGATTTAATAGTGCTACACAAATAAAGAATATTACATAATTTTCATGTAGAAATATGGGTGATGGTGTTGCAATGTTACGGTATGCAGTGTACCAAACAATTCAAGAAAACTTCACCAAAATCTGTATTATACGGACATAGTGTCTCATGTTACATCCCAGTTCTGATTGGATGGAATCCTTAGGGTCTGACCAAACTAGCAGGCTCTTCAAACTCTTTCTTTTCTTCAATTTACAAACAACCAACACAAACTTTTCCCTGACTTATGATGCTCTCCGGAGACCATCTCTGCGCCCATTGAGCAAAGAATTCGATCAAAGTGCTGGGCTTTCCTGGGTTTTTTCCTCCAATAACAAATGACCGTGTTTTTCAAGATGTCAGCATTACCAAACCTTACCAAAAATCTTAGAAATAGTAAACAGTATCCACTAGTAAACACTAATGCAATTATAATTCAGATATTAAAATAATCTGAAACTGCGGACTGATGACTTTCGGATATGACTGGTCATTATTTAATACTAGCTTTTGAGTCATCTACTTATCCGTTCATTTAGCTGGTTTCTCTTTGCATGAATGAGTATGTGCATGTGTAGTAAAGCTTGTCTCTTTTATTTAAAAGCAAAAAAAAAAAACTGGGGTGGGTCAGGAATCTGGCCAATAAGCAAGTAATCAAACACTAATTTGACTGTACGTCACTAATAAATTGTAAAAAAAAAAAAATACAACGTGATTTCCGGACTTTTATTAATAGATTCTGTCTCTCACAATGGAAATGAAAATTCTAGACCCCTCCATGATTTCTAAGAAGGATTTTACATTACACTGTAGAATTTATATTTTTGTAAACATTCAATGTTCAATTAAATTTTAAACTAATATTCTGTAAGTTATAGTGTGTTATGCCAACCAACTGTAAACAATCCTGGCATGTTGCTATTCACTCCATGGACAACTGAACAGAAAGTTTGAGTGTTTCTGTAACTTAAAGTACGCTAAACACCGGAAAAGTAATTCAGAACACTATTCAGATCAGTTTGTAGAGTTGAATAGTGTTGATGAAAATAACCTTATAATTAGGAACTTTGGAGACATTCTGACACATTTTTGACTTGATCAAAAGATCATTTTAGCATAAGTTCAGAAGAAATATTTATGTCATGTTATAGTTTTCACTGTATTTTTGCACATTGTTCTGTATATATAATGAGCCCCCTCCCCCTCCATTTAAAGCTTGTGTTTTAGAGACTTTGCTAAAATGTATGTGGACGATTGATTTCCAGAGACCATGCGAACATTGTATGTTTTGCGATATAAAATAATCTCCTTTTGTTCTGTGCAGCCAAATGCAACAGGTGCTGCATGAAAGGGCAGCTGGTTAAACATAAAAAAGGAGTTGTAAAAAAATGAGCATAATTTCCTGATTACGAAATGAGGTAGAATAATGTTTGGACAGGCAGAAACAGATGTGGCGTGCCTGGAACTCTGAGCGAGCCAGGAACCTTTTCTATTTGGACAGTAATATGAGGTGTAAATAACAGCAGATCTCCAATGCGGCACAAATCAGAGTCTGACAGCATCTAGTTTGCTCCCGCCAGATACAGAACGTATTAAGTCATTACCACTGGCACAGCAATCCCATAAAACTGATGAACGGCATTTGGCCCTCTCTGATCACCACATGACTATAGCATTGATACGCCATCATATATTTCTCCTCAGTTCGGAGGTCTTACCTTGGGATACTGCTGCACCGGGATCAGTACACGCTCCGAGAGTTTGATGTTTTTGTTGCTGATGATGTCCAGGTATTTCTTCACCTCTCCATCTTTTCGCAGCTCATCTCCTTCAAACTTTTCGATCTCTGAATGAAAGAAAACAACACAGTTAAGCTCGACTATTGGCCAGGAAATCTATCTGAACGCAACAGAGCTTGCTTGCATGTTTATTTGCAAAAAGGAATAAACCCTCTGGTTGGAGCAAAACTTGTCGATATAAGCTGGCTAACCCTCATTCACTAGACAAACCCAAATTGAAAAGGTGCCTCACATTCTGTAATATTTTGTGCTTGAGGAATTTTATGGTGCTTTGGAGAATGGAGCTGGAGACTTAGCAGCCACACAACATTAAAGAGGCTTGAAATGAAGCTGTCACCTGGCTTCCTCCAGGAATCGCCTTCTGCTGCTGCTGCTAAATTAAAGCTCAGCAGAATTGAGAATTATGAACCCGACAACTCACGTGAAACAAGGAGATGGAAAACAAAAAAGGGAGACAGGAGATAAAGAGAAGAAGAGTTTGTTATTGAGATCTACTGAAAGCAACTTCACAATAGCATTAATTAGCCTGGTGACACAAGGCGTATTTGGCCAGAGACTCTACAGCAGGGGTGCTCATTACGTCGATCGGGGAGGTGCTACCAGTCCATCGCGGTGTGAAATTGAAACAATATCAGCCGTTCATCCATCCCATCACAGTTCAGTAAAGTTAGCTGCAGATTCACGGATTCGGTTTTCTCTGCTCAATAGCTCGAGACCAGAATGTTCTTAGTAAACAAATAATACCTATTTTTAATCTGTGTTATGTAGCGGACAAACTACAAAACGTTTTTTATCAAAACAAGTTTCCCTCGGCATTCGCAGAAACACATTACCGTCTATGAGCAACCCGCTGACATGGAATCGCTTTAGGGACCGTCTGCAAATTACCAGATCCAAAATATATTTTACCCAGAATATGCTTCATAACTTCATTCTAAATTACTCTATTACAACCAAAATCAAGCAACACGCCACTCCTCCCCTGAATATTGTACTGCACCACTCAGTTTCAATATTAAATATTTAAACATTTATTAGAGCATCATTTTTATTCTTGATTATTTGGATCAAAGCTCAATTGCTTCCATAAAAATCACTCTTTTACCACCAAATTCAGGTCACACACAACTGTTCCCTTGTTTAACCCACTACAACACTCATTTTGTCAAAATTGAGACAAAGGCTAGAGCTAAGCAGCATATTTCTTCCGGTTTTTAGCCCATGCTTAAGTTTATGGTCACCAAAATGAGTGAAGGAGCTGGACCAAGTAAATCATTAAGTCCTACATGAAAATCGTTCAAATACCGCTCCACAATGACTGATGAACATTTGGAAGTGTGCTTGAGGCTGGCTGTCAGCAGCTACTGTCCGGACTATGCATCCCTGGCTGATTCAGTTCAGTGCAAGTCATCAAATTAAACTCAGGTTATTACAAAAAAAAAATTAAATAGTTAATTATTATGTGTGTTTTGTCAATTTTCAATAAAGTTGAAAATAATTGTTTGTTGACCGATGTTTTACATTTTTGTAGCGGTAGATCACTTTGACTTGGTCATTTTAAAAGTAACTCGCAAGTTGAAAAAGTGTGAGCACCCCTGCTCTATAGCCATCATGAGAGGCAGGGGTGGGGCTCTTTTGAATTTGTTGAATGGTCAGAAACTTACTGAAGTAATCTTTCGCCAACGCAGGTTAGTTGAAAATTGCCTACAGCTTGGGTGGTCAGGTTACTACCAAATTGTATCATTAAAACATCAATCTGTCCAATACACACCTTTAGATCATACACACACACAATAAAAAAGGAAATAAAAACAAATTAAAAAGTCTAGCAACTGTGGAAGCCCATAGTTTCTGCCTAGTTAAACAAAAAAAAATAATGGCTTAAAAGTAAAATATTAAATGATAAAATGTCAATTTTTTTTATCAAGTAAAAATTCTGAGATTAAAAATTGAAAATTTTCTGATTAAAATTGAACATTTTTTAGATTAGAATTTTAGACAAATTTTGGAATTTTGTATGAAAGGTAAAAATTTTTAGATTAATTTAATTAAACTAAAGATTTTTTGATAAAAAGTAAAAAAATATACACATTATTTTCCCAGTCACTCAAAACTTGTTATCTTCCACAATGCACACGGTTAACCCAATTCATAATAGTTACTTCAGTTAACCCAAAGAACAAGAGTGTGGAGAGGTTGTTGAACACAGATGTTGTTGAGCTGCTTCAGAAAATGTAAAACTTTCTGGGCATTTTAAAGTTAGAAAAAGTTTAACCGTCGCCATTTGTTGCATTGTTCGCATGCTTCCCAGAAAATGTTCTCTTTGGTTAGTAGTTTGAAACTTTTTCAGTTTCACTGTGCTTTAATCCTCTGTTTAATATCTTATCCCTTGCTTTGATCTCAGATCTATTTTACTGTCTGTTTTATCTCCTTTCTGTTTTTATTCTTCTTAAAGCCGTTTGAACTTGCCAAAGTGAACAAAACAAAAAATGTTTCTCAAACAAAAAATAACGCCATTTCTTTTGATCTATCACACGGTAACGCTCTATCATGCAATCCATGATGCATTTTTTGTTACAATATATTGTGCCAAAAATATTTAACATCCCTAAATATTTTTTTCCTGCTTTCCTGTTCTGATTCTTTGGACTCACACTACTATCCTTAATGCTATGTTTGCTTATACACCTTTGTTTCTTCCTTCAGAATTTTCCCGGCACAAGCAAGGTTTTGTCTTCTCTTAAACAGTTCTGGACACAGATAAGGAAACAAAAAATTCTCAAACAGTGAAATAAAAACCCACTACCTCAGAATGCACATATCTTATAACAATGATTAAATACATTTACATAAGGTTTGGAATTCCATTTAAACTGAAAATTGAAAGTCAAACACAGTGATTTTGGTCCTCTGCTACAAATGATTTCACAGAAATATACAGGAATAGACCAGGAACTGTAATTAGCCTCTTGCAAAAATTGCATTTCTTCTCCAATCTTGAAAATCTTTTCTGTATGAAAAATAAAAGTGAGTCTCTGTTTAGCATTCTTGTCACGCCCGCCCTCTTGTCTCTTATTGAGCATGGAGGAAGACTCTGGTCTGAAGAGTCACAGTTTGCCAGATGTCTGCACAGTTGAATCCTGCGCTTTCAGAGGCGCCATAACAAATTTAAAGTGTTGCTAAAGCAATCAGGAGAGATAATTATACAAAGGGGGGATAAGATGTAATTATCATTTAATCATGTTTAAAACATAACAGAGAAAGTACAACAAAGCTGCACGAAGAGCACCTGAAAGGGTTACACCTTCAAACCAGCAAATGCAGTCTGCATTTACTAAAGAACCCAAAGATTAATGTTGAATGTTAAAATATCAATCTGATTTAGGCCCTATCCGTCTTGTTAACTCTGAGAAATGGTTTCAGATGGCACAGAAAAACCTGCATGATGAAAACTCCCTCCAAAAACTAGTAGCAATTCGACAGGACATTTTTTTATCAGATAACCACAGACTGTAAAAAGCAACGAGGACGCATCGCCTCTTCCTGTCATTGGATCATTTGCTGGGAAAATGAGCAGCAAGTGGTGGCAGGCAAAAGGAGTTGATGGAAACATGTGAGGTATATTTCCTAGTTTCCCAGACAAAGACACAGAGCTGCACTAATAAACCTCAAAAAGCATTTCTAAACAGTTTTGTGCAATAAAGGCAGGGTGGGGGATGCTTGTGGCCAATCAGAAGTAGGGTGCGTGTTTGAAGAAGTGGAGAAGGGTGCAATAACAAAATGAGGCATTATCACTTTATGTTAATTTGATTAAAATTCATGTATACACTCTGGGTCTTCATTTTCCAGTATTTATCTGAATTTATTATGGTGATGACCCAGCAGAATCAGTCAGTGTTCGATGTCATGCCTTGTTGCCAGTGATTGGTGGGCATAGTACTATGGTCACGTTGCTTAGCAATGACTGGTTATCGCTGGGAGAAAGGAATCGGTTTGTGCCGCCTAATTACTGATCATCTCCGATGGTGTAAATGAGCTAAGTTTGGCCATTTTCATTAGAGGCGGCTTTGTTGTAATCATAAACATCGGCTCCCAGCAATTGCCTTCCCTGCCTTTAACGCTGGAAGTTAAGGATCTTTTTTTTTGCTGTAATCATTTCAATCATCAGTCAAATCGATTTTGTTTTTATTGGCATTGATTGTTTTGAAATTCGAATGATATTTTCATGCCTGTGCTTTAATTTCTTTATTAGATTTAGCTTTCAAACCAACAGTTAATTTGGAGGATATTGATGGTTTATTGGAGGTATGTTTTTTACATGAGAAAATCTGTGTTTCTGGTACAGTCTCAGATCACATGGTGATTTGTATTGAGAGCAGAGAGCAGGTGGAGGAACACCTGGAAAGTTGGAGGTCAGCTCTAGAAAGAAGAGGAATGAAAGTCAGTCGCAAAAAGACAGAATACATGTGTTTGAACGATAGAGAGGGAAATAGAACAGTGAGGTTACAGGGGGCTGAGGTCAAGAAGGTGCAGGAGTTTAAGTATTTGGGGTCAACAGTCCAGTGCGATGGGGAGTGTGGAAAAGAGGTGAAGAAGCGAACGCAGGCTTCTTGGAGTGGGTGGAGAAAGGTGTCAGGGGTGTTGTGTGACAGAAGAGAGTCAGCTAGAATCAAAGGAAAGGTGTACAGAACAGTAGTGAGAGCAGCTATGATGTATGGGTTAGAGACTGTAGCAGTGAGGAAGAGACAAGAGGCAGAGATGGAAGTAGCAGAGATGAGGATGTTGAGGTTCAGTTTAGGAGTGACGAGGATGGACAAGATTAGGAACGAGCACATCAGAGGGACAGCTCAGGTTGGTTGTTTTGGAGACAAAGTCAGAGAGGCCAGGTTGAGATGGTTTGGACATGTGCAGAGGAGGGATAGTGGTTATATTGGTAGAAGGATGTTGCAGATGGAGATGCCAGGCAAGAGGTCAAGAGGAAGACCAAAGAAAAGATATATGGATGTGCTGAAAGAGGACATGAAGGTAGTTGGTGCAAGAGTTGAGGATACTGAGGACTGAGGAGTTAGGTGGAAACAGATGATTCACAAAAAGTAGAAGAAGAAGATTTACATTTAACATTTACATATTTAAAAAGTCTTTTAATTGAGATTAATTAAAAAAATGTATGATTAACATGTTTTAAATCAATAAACACCACTATATGAAATTATACACCATGCAGAGAAGCCAATCAGTCATGATAAAAGAAGGTTTTTCCAATATTCATAAAATTTGAATGTCAAAGAACATCATGAAGTCAAGTCAAACTTAGAAAAAACTGGAGCTCCAAGAAAAAAACCCACACTCGCAGTTCCAATTCACACGGGAAACTACATGCAGCCAGTGTGACAACCGGCTCACTGGGGAATCAAGTCAGTAAAAACTTAGTCCAATACACAACTGTACTGAAAAAAAAAATCCAGTTACTGACCCCTTTAATTCATTCCGTGCCCATTTTGCTCTTATATCAGAGTGAACATGAACATCTGTCTCGTATAATATCGAGCAAACAGATGCAAATTACTCTAGAGCCCTGACACTGTCAGCAACCCCTATTCTCCCATAAGAGTGATGTTTCATCCAGTCGCCAAATGCACTCACTGAGAATTCTGCTCACTCTCTGCCTCTCACAGCAAGTGTGCCGCCATCCCATTTTTAGAAGGTGTTGCTGTAACAGCAAGAAGAAAGCAACCTGCCATGCAGCACGAGAAACAAAAACACTGGGGATCTCTTTGTTCCAGCTGAAGTTTTAGCACCGATCCATGCAGCAGGGCTCTCTATATTTTACACTGTCTCTCACGGGTAGCATGAGCTGTACTCAAGAACTCAGACAACATGGTGAAGACTAATATTATCCGGCTCGAAGGTGATAAATAAAAAATAGACCTGTTACTATTACTGATATGATGGAATAGAAAGAAAGTGATACATTCAACCAATGCTTGACAATATTTATCAAGTTTAATCATCATTACATGCCAACTTACAAATCTCTGTAACTCCCAAACCAGAGGTGTCTAAACCGGCTCATAGCATCAGCAAAGTGTAGCTTCTGTTACAAGTTAGAGCCAAAATCTGATGGATGTTGTCCCTTCAGGAGCAGAACTAAAGATCCCTGACCAGGACGTAATAGTTATGAGCAAAACTGCACAAGCAAACTTGATTACAGACGCTCTTTTTTTGGAGATTTGCTCCAAAATATTACAAAATCCAGTGACATAGAAATAGAAACTCACCCAGCTTTCAGAGAAAGAATGAACTAAAACTGAAGGATCACTTAAAAATGAGCTATAATATGACAACAAGATCGATTGTGTATCATGCCAACAGTGCTTCAGTCAATAATCAGAAGCATCCATTCATAAATCCTAAACAGAAAATATATATTTTTCATTTCCCATTGTATCAACACATGAAGTACAGATCGTTAAGACTCTTCAAGACTCTTAAGACTCTCTTTTCTGCATAATTTGTATTTTACTGTGTTTTAACATGTGCATCACTCATTTAATCAGAGAAAATGACACAGAGAATAGAAACATAAATGCTTATGAGATAAAAAAAAACATCCCATTTCTGAACCACAGACAGTGAAACATACAAAACAACGAGGTTACATCTTGCAGATCACAAATAATATACATTTAAATGCTTTAAAACCCACAAGATTGATTTTTAAGCAGATTTACTTTTTTGTTTCCTTCCAGAAAGTCTG
Source organism: Danionella cerebrum (assembly GCA_007224835.1). NCBI lineage: Eukaryota > Metazoa > Chordata > Actinopteri > Cypriniformes > Danionidae > Danionella > Danionella cerebrum. The sequence continues at coordinate 54,806 of SRMA01026298.1, read as the reverse complement.
ACCAAAAATCTGGTCCAACACTGTGGTTGGTTTGGTTGTTTGATGTAAAGGACATCTGGTGGCATGCAAACAAAAAAGGAACAATATTCATGAAAACAGCACTAACTGTTGAGATTAGGGAAAAAGCACAAAGAACAAAGGTAAAACTTTAATATTTACTACTAATAAATGCTAATGTTGTAGCAAAGACAAAGCTACCAAGACAAGAGTATTGAGACCAAGACTAAGGTAAAGCTGGTGCTGTATACATGACATAATTAATTGTCTCAATTGTTAAACAAAAGATTTTTCTGTCATTTAAATTTTTTTTTTACATTTCTGCTGCTGTGTGTTATAAGTTTTATATGTACCATGGTGTGTCTTCTTGAGAGCCTATAGAAAAAATGAACTAGCAGTGTGCCCTTCATAAATTATAGAATGCAGTATTTTTCAGAAAAAGCTTCTTTGAATGAGCTTTTACTTTCTCTCACCAAAAAGAGAGCTCAAGCTGCTTCGGTGCAAGTCTCTGCAGTACAGAACTAACTTGGATCCTTAAAAATTCATATGTGGTTAGGGTACTTTATACTTTTGCCATAAGAGAGAGTTAATTTCAATCTGGATGCTGTGTTGGGAAAAAAAACCATTATAAATATTTGTGATTCTTGACAGACAAATGTGTACAAATACAAAAATTGTTGCCTCTTAGGCAAACGAGCATTAAATCATAGAATTAATCACTTTTAAAATGAGTATTTTCTCTCTCACAAACCACAAAGAATCTGAAAACTTTCTCGCTACACCTGATTGGTTAGAACTATGGGGTTATTAAGTATGTGAGTGTTTTGAGCTTGCAGAAAATTAATATTCGATTGCAAGTTTTATGACAGGATGCAGGATTTGCAATTAGAGTCGTCAGGTGTTGCTCATTGGCGCATGGCTTTTAACGAGCAGCACTGCAACTGAGCGAGAAGAAACAACCGTGGTGAACATGTGCGGGATCCGCTATTTGTATAGGAAGCAACCCTGTGCCCTCAGAACAATGTACCACTCAAGAACTCTCAGAAAAGTTGATTTCACAAAATGCGACCATATTTATCCACATTTATCATTATCCAAGGCCTGTATTTAAAAAAATTCCACACTAAACCTCCCACTAACCTTTTTTTTTCACACAAAGAGTCTGTACCAGAAGGATGTTCATGAGAGTTGCACACAGAGGACAGAAGTCTGTAGTAACTGGCTAATTAATCTTGCTCTAATGAATGAAAAATAACCAAAGCATAAGTTCATTTTATTTTTATTCAAAGAACTTTAAAGGAGTCATGAGCTGAGGAACTAAAAATGGATTCTTTGACATATGAGAACAATAAAGCTACAGCAAAATTTAACTGCTCTCATTAGAGCTATACACTGAGCTCAAACTTCACTCTTGATAATGTCTTCAGTCAAAGGAACTGTTAGCAAGACAGGAGCAAAAATCACTCTTTAAAGATAAAAATGAGGAACAAAAGGGGATGTTCTGTTGAAGAGTGTAGGTTTATTTTTAATGAGGAGCAAGCCAGTGTATGGAAGAGCACGTCTGTTTATTATCTCCAATATACTGAAAACTCAGTAAAAAAGCCTTTCTTGAATTTTATATTTAAGAAGCTGTATGCTCGAATGAATAAACTGCAAACTAATTTCAAGTAACCAAAGATTTCCCTAGATTTAGGTATCAATGCTGTGTTGGTTGTTTTTTCTATTATTTTTTTTTTTGTTGAAACTCCAAAAGTTCAGGAAATTACTCATAGGTGTGCACATTTTGCAAATGTGTTTTTAATGGGTAGCCTTTTATTTGCAGCTTTTTATAGACATATAAAGTTAAACCTTAAATGACATGATGCTGCCGGAAGATAGTTTCTTATTCACACCAGGTTTTAATTTTAGAAACAAAACGGAGACAAAAACTTTAAATACATTCTTTCTGAACCAAAGAAATTGCTCTAATGTTTGCTCTTTTATAACAATTTAATGTTTTCACTTGGTTGTGCTAAAAAAGTGCGGCTATAAAGGCTCTTGTGGACTAACATCTCTAAGCTATATTTTCCAAGTCACTAATAAATGAGTTTTAATTTTCTCATTATTGACAAATCTTATTAATGTTTAAATCATTGACCAAAAAAGAAAGAAGAGCCAAGTGTAGTTGAAGGCGAAGCCCCACTCAGTAATGAATTTAACAGCCAGAAAAAGCTGTATTTATCAACCATAAAATCACTATAACCATATAACTGGGTAACCACAAACAGTTGAAAAATAAATGAATACGTTTGAGAATCCCAGTTATAGTAACTTAAAGCTACACATGTTTCTGTTGCTTCTGGTGAACATAAAATAGACCTGACCCATCTCTCTCTATTAGGAGGAGGAAATCAAGCCATCTATCAATTCCAGCAAAGGAACGACATCTGCATCTTTATTACAATGTGAAGCTAGCTAGCATTAACCTATTAGCCTGGATGATTACTCTGTGATAGAAACCGAAGGCTTGATCAGTTTCATATGGGAAGCTGTTCGGAGCAGCTGATCCTATCAACATCACCGTTTTAAAAAGCTCAGACTCTAATGCCAAAGATTGTCATAGTTAGGCTATCAAGCTCTAAGCAATCAGGGGGTTATTACCAGAACTAAATCTAGTTAAAAGGCTGCTTCTGAAAATAAATGATCATTAGTCATTTACTCTATTTCCAGGCACAGTCTCCGGATTGATGACTTCATTTTGTCAGGACAAGCTTGCAGTTGCCGGGACCAATATTTTTGAATAATACGGTTTACTTTAAATAGTAACGTTCGTATCAATTGGAGATGCTATGAACAAACACAAGAGGATTGTATTGAAATGAATGGAAGTACTTAGACAACGTTACACAATATCATTTCAAACAATGCAAATTAACTAGGTAAAAATAACATTTAAATTAATGTCAATAAAAGGAATTAAAGTGAAGTTCTTGCTTTCTCTGACAACTGAACCCATGGTGTTAATCAGTGACGTCGCTAGCCCTAGTTTAGGGGGGCTTCAGCCTCCCTAAAATATCCCAAAGCCCCTCCCTAAATTTGGGGCGACATTTTATTTATAATTATTATCTTGATGTTTAAAATATATTTTATATAAGTGCATACATGCAGCGAACACGAGCCAGCAAGAAAGCGAGTTAAACTGAAGTTCGCTTTCAAAATTATTATCGTTATGATTCCCATCATGCCTCATTAGCATGCGTCAAGCGTGACGTGGTAGGCGGCCGCATAAGCAGCTGGACCAACACAACAGTGTGGAGGCAGCAACAGTAAACAGCAGTGAACACACGGTCAACGATTGCACGTTGATAGCAGCGATCGTTGCTTAATCTGAACATTTACCTGTGGTAAGAGAAGGAAGGACGATATTGTAGCCTAGTCTATTTCAACCTTAATGTTGGAAGCTAAAGCGAACGTCGTCTAAAATGCTAACATCGTGAAAAATCTTTTATTAGCTGTCTAATATCCTGTCGAATCTCTGAAGTACACATAATGTTAGTATCTATTCTCAATTACCGCGAGTGAAATTTATTGTCATTAGTACTAGTTCCCAAAAAGTTCTCCCAAAGGGATTAATAAAGTAAATTCTATTCTATTCTATTTTCACCGCATGCAATGTACGAGAAGTCCTCCAGGGGCTAAGCCCCCCCCCCCCCCCCTATCTGTCAACCCTAGTGACGTCCCTGGTGTTAATGTTGTTAGAACCATGTTCTATGGACTGGGGGACAGGGTATTGAAATTATTGTATCGTAATTAATGTATTGTAATTGTATTATGAAAGTTGGTTAAAACCTTCCCATCTGGATTTAATTGAGAAAGGTACTGCTGTTTAAGGCTTAGTTCAATTATTAGACAGAATGACCATTTTCAGAAGTAAATGTACAACTACTGGTGCTGCTGTTGTTGCACACAAATTGTGTGATAAGTTGTGATACATAGAGTATATATAAATATTATACTGCAATATTTAATAGCTGGACATCTGCACTAAGTTAATGTCTGTTCTTTGGCAAATGGAAGTTAGTTGTTCAGGTTGAACACGCCCTCTTCTGGTAACTTCCAACTGAAGTGGAAATCATTTGTTAACATAGTTTGGTTTAGTACCAAGAAAAGCAAACCTTTTGACATGTTAATACTAAATATGCATCTATAAATGCCATTTCTTTTGAACTTGAAGCTCTTTTGAACAGTCATAAATGGTTGAAATGTGTAGCATAATAACATAACCATACCATTCATGAACATTCATTCATTTTCCAACCCGCTTATTCCCTTTTGGGGACACAGGGGTCTGCACATTGGGCAAGAGGCGAGAGGTACACCCTGGACCGGTCGCCAGTCCATTGCAGAGCATGTATGACCATGTGCAAGACAATGAACACACAAAAACAAAGGAACACTGGAAAATAGAACCTATAAAAAGCTATAAAAAAACATAATGGCATTTTTAAAAGTGCATTTATGACGTCACCTTGACTCACTGGTAATCAGATCCTGCCACCAGTCATCAGTTTAAAGTTTATTTTAGATAAATAAGTTTATCATTAATAATACATTTGTAACGGGATACAGAAGACTCTGGAAGCAAGGTTTAGAAGATTTAATATACACAGCTATATTTAGCTTAAACATTGGAGATGCTATCAGCTAAACACAATGCTGCATCGAAGAAGGAGAAAGAAGCTGGGGGAGGGAGAAGAGAGAGGGTTCAACAGCCAAGTGACTCTTTGAGAGTCAAAAGCAGAAAATATCTCTCAGCAACTTCATCTAAAGAGCTCTCTAATTTCCCCTCAAAAGAAGAATCAACAAACATTACATTGCGGTTACATTTACCTGACGCTTTTATCCAAACCAACTTACATGTCATTTTCTCTGTTCTTGCTTTCCCTGAGATATGGTCCCCACGTTTTTGTGTTAATTGTGTTTTAAATGGAAATGGAAAAGTAAAGATGTTGGTATAACTGTATATTCTATGTACAAACATTCGCTTTATAATAATTAGTTTAGCCAGTTTATAACTCTATACATTTGAAATTGGGGTGCTGAAACAATTATGGGGTGGAAAGAGACAGAGACTATGTGTAAACTTTGAGTTTTCTCCATATTAAATAACAATACTTTGCTAAATACTTATGGGTTTGTCTAGAAGTGTGGGTTTATTCTGTGTAAGAATTGAAAAAAATATTATTTATTTACACAGAAAAAAAATGCACTTACAAAGACGTGTTATAAAAGTTCCAATTAATAACAGCAGAGTTTTTTTATTTTTCGCACTCGGCTCGGGTATTGGACCTGTGAGGTCTCTGCAGACACGTACACTGCCTCACTCTGGTTTTTGCAGCTTTCTGGGTTTAATGCTCAGACATAATTCTACGTACTCAACAGCACACCATCCTCTTGAAAGCGTTGAATTCTCTGTTGACGCTCGCCTTATGTGCAGGTTTTTCACTAGACTTACTAACTGAAAGCCTCTTTCTCAGTCCGAGCTCTACAAAAAAATTGAGATGGGCAATTCTGGGGTGACCAACCAGACTCTGGGGATGCCCTCTGAATACACCGCCGTTTAAAACCTACATCAAATGTTTAAAACACATTTTATTTTCTATTTTAGAAAAATTAAGTCTTTGAAAGACCAACGAAAAAAGTTGATCACAATTCCAACACACATAGAGAATAATCATCATCCACACATTTGTTTTGCAAAAAGCATTGACCTAGCCGTGCAGTGTAAGCCTGATAAAAAGAGATCTGGAGCTTTACAATGGTCAAATGTTTCATTATCCCCATATTGACTTAATGCTCAGCTCTGAAAACGACCTAAATATTTCACTGCCTACCCCAGAGTTTGTGTGAGAGGTCATGAGGACAAACATGGAAGCAAGGCGTATGATCCGGAGTTGCTGGTATCTTGGTGAGATAAAAGCCATCCCTGACAACTCATCAGACAGTAAGCAGAGTAATTAAGAGGCAATTACAGCTATTTAAACACATTCAGACTGGCTCAGATTATCTCAAGTGCTGGAGAGCTCAGTGGGGAGTGCAGTTGCTGCAGAAAAAAAGCTTGCATCTAGTTAAATGTCAACGGGTGTAAGTTCTCTTGGAAAACATAAATAAGAAATTATTTTTACATTTTTAATGCTCTGAGGCTCTTCGGTGCCATAAAATAAAATCACTCTTCAAGCTCTTGTTAATGTGCCATTGTCTGAAGGATTCCTGAAATGGAGGATGAGCAGATCCAAAAAGAATGAGCTGGTTTAGAACCTAAAGAAATGGATCCAAAAAACAATCCTTGATTTTCACAAAAGTCCACCACAACACCCTCCCCTCCCCCAAAATAATTATTCCATATCTAAAAGCCAAATCAAGATAACATGCTCTTCACAAAAGAGATAATGACTCATTTGTATGCAATATTTTAAACTGAATTGGCCACGGTTGTGAAAGCCAGCATGTACACCAGCTTACATCACCACTATTCATTCAGAAGATTTTGGCATGGAACGAGACATTGAGCTATGTAATTAATGGTAATTAGTGGTTGTTGTGGGAGATGCTTTGTCTCCTGTGGGTCTCTTTTAATCTAAACTGCCATCCAATGTCTTTTTTTTTCCCAAAATACCTGCAAAATGTTTTTATCATTAATACTTATTATATTCAGACATTTCACAAGTTTTTTTGTATGCGGATATAGTGTCACAGCTGGAAGGAGCTCAGGGTTTTATATGTATATGTAAATTTAGTAGTATGTTCCATAATAAGAAACATAATGAGCTTATCAGTAATCGTGTAGATCCTTTGAATGGCGACAGCTCTGAAGGATCCAAGCAGTATCCGCAACATTCAGAGATGGGTTTATTGGATGACGGAGATCGCAGGAGCAGAAGACGATAGAGAACATGTGAACTTTGAGGAGAGGAGCTTAGGTTTCCAAGAGACACAGCAGGCACAACAGAGAAGCAAGAGTGGAGCCAGGTATGCAAAGTCACTCTCGGGGGTCAGGAGGTGTGTTGTTTTCGTTGACACCACTTTTTTTCATTACGATAACGAGACGATGACGAGATAAACACTGCTCTTTGATGACTAAAACATGATGAGACTTGAGTGAGTTTTCATTGACGAGATGTGAATGGACGAAAATGTTAGTGGGCGGTCTGTCAGACGTTTAAAATGCATGACATTTCTGCTTAATGTGTGTATCAATTAAAACCTGAAAAGTATCTGTTGCTGCATTATATCCTTGTTTGGTCACGCCCATCACCTGGCATGCACCGCACAAAATGCTCAACACGCCACAATGTTGTCACTCATCACAGACAATGGACCACAATGGCGGTGTTTTTTAAATATAACCCAGCAGATAATAAAACAGAGTGTATTGTGAAGGAAGGCGGTGACAAATGTGGCCACAAAGTAGGCGGAAAAAATACGACCAACCTTAAGCGGCACCTGAAGGTGTGTTACAAGTGCTGTTAACATAGCCTACGTAATGTTACAATGTTACTCAACAATCGGCTCGTGATAAATTTCATAGTAAGCTTATTAATTAGTACGTTTTCCACATACTCTTGCCACAAAGGGGCTGCTAACTTCAGGCTAAAGTTAGCTTTTGTTTCGCTAACGTCAGTTCATTGTGTGTGTCTTACTTTAACAGCATGTTTAGCCATGTTTACATTCAGTGACAGTGTGCTCATCTCTTTGTGTGTCTATGTTCAATAACGTATAAAAATATTACATTGTTTGCACAAACCTCTTAAGCCCTGAGGCCTATTTTCTGAAAATCCTATACTTTTACTTTTTAAGGCATTTCTCAGCTTTTACAAGGTCTAAACTGCAAATCTTGGTATCAAAATGAAGATAGGTTCTTGGGGAGTGGTGTGGATGAGTTAATTTGACAGTCAAGAACACTGGGTAAGAGTAATTGATGTTGGAATGGCCAAAAAATGAACTCCGCCTAAAAAAAACCCACATGTTTCCTCCAATATCTCCTTATTTTACTTGTAAAGAAGCAAATAAACACAATCAATTGTAAGCACTACATGTCAAGGACATCTGTAGCAAGTTTGGTGTCCATACTACAAGAAACTAATATTCTGTATAGGTTTTGATTGAACAAAGTTCAGGCGTAATCCATGTTGGCACAGTTTGGCACAATTTGGCACAATAATTGAAATATGGAAAAAATCTTGTCCAAAGCTTCAGCTACGTTCATAGTCTTCTTTTCTTGCTTACGGGACATGATTTTAGCAAAAAAAAAAAACTCCTAAAGAAACGCTGTAAAAGGGGGGTGGAAGCCCATTTACGCAATCTCCGTGCGCTTTGCGTAACGTCCCATTCGGTACCGGGGACTCTCGGGCTTAAGAGGTTAAAGATAGAGTGGGGTTGTATGATGTCTGCTTTTACAAATAATATGCATTTAAATTGTACTGGCAGACAAGGCCAAGTTGAGCATATGTGTTCCTTATCCATCACTCGTATTTTGGGCATTGTGTATATTCATTGTACTTCAGCAAATTCTGAGAAATAAAGACACAATTTATTTGTTTTTGACTTTTTTGGAGTAATGAACATTGATCCCACTGTAACCTCTTTATCTGTGCATAATGCCTTATATGTCTAATGTCATTCCTTAATTATTGTAATTATTGGTGAAAATAGCTGATCTGCGAGCTCACAATGAGTTAAACTTAAAGATCCGCAGCTATTTTCACAACTTATGTGTGACACTGCCCAGAAGCAATTTCCAATACTTATTGACCTAAATTAATTTGTTAAAAGACTATACTTCTTTTTTTCTTTTTTTGACTAAAACTAGACTAAAGCCGTTTTGGGTTTTTGTCGACTAAAACTGAACTAAAACTATCACATATAAAAGTGACTAAAATTTGACTAAAACTAATAAGCATTTTAGTCCAAAAGACTAAAACTAAATCTGGTTGTCAAAAACAACACTGGTCAGGAGGTGTGAACCGTAGATCTGACAATCTAGGAGGGGCAGGGGGGTGTAGGTGAGTGTAGGTGAGTGCTGGCTGTGATTGGATGGTTGCTTCGTGGAGTAAATGTGTACATCTAGTAAAGTGAGCTGGATTTGGAGGATGAATGAACGTACAAGGTAAGGAATGGATGGAGATCCGTAACTTAACCCTTCAGAATGTTAAGTCTTACAAACTATAGGTTTAAAATGACCCCAATTCTGCAACAAGGTCTATGACTCTACCGCTTCATAGTTTACATAGAAATCAAAACTCTAAAGATGAGTCTAGCAGGGAATCTAATTAACAAGAAATACCCAAATGCTTTACTACCTCTGTCAAGAATCTGAAGCGTGCATGCAGTCTCTTACCCATGATGCAACAAAAGAGAAATTCAGAATGTGAGGAAGAAGATGCAAATGGTATTGCGGACACAAAACCTCTTTAGTTTATCCTTACTGGCCTCATTTAAACCCAACACTTCTAAAATAGCCATAACGTGCGCTTAGATTATAAAAGTAGAAACTTTCATTTCAGGTGCAGCCAGAGCGCTAACGTTCTGATATGTTCTGCACAATCTGGAATATTAGTGATGGGTTCATTCACTCATTTGTTCTGCTGGGGCACTCCAGCTGAAAGGCAGAGTGAATGCATCCTGAACAGGTCGCCAGTTCATCTCAGGGCAACACACGCATTCAGTGCTAAGGTGATTTTGAAGCACGGTGAGAACATGCAAAGTCATCCCAGGAAGCCTCGAAGCACAGACCTTCTCATTGAACTACAGTGCCACTTTACCATAGTGCCTGATATTATTAATTATTCCTAATCTGTAACATAAAAATGTGTAAAACTGCAGCTATTTCCAGATGTGCTATAGCTTTAGCTGACTTAGAGCTTTTGGTTGTCAGCTTAAAATGTAAGCCTTTAAAATGATGTGAAATCTCATATCTAAGAATTAAAAGTCTCTGAGATTGAGTGATTGGAAGTCAAATGGTCTCCATTTAAACATATTTTGGTGGAAAATATCTAGACAGTGGGTAAATTAGAACAGAACCACTTTTTAAGAAGGAATTCATTAATAATACAACAGTGATCAATAAAAATATGACTTATCCTAAATATCAGGCTAGCACTGAAAACCTAATGTGTGACTCAAAAGACTTCAAGGAAGATCTTTTTATTTAGTTTTTTATAAACTCAATGTAGTGCCAATTTGTGGATTTTAATATTTTTTATATAAATTTCATGTAATCAACAATGTTCACCAACATCACATTGTAAATTTAGATGTAACTATCTGTTTACAATAAACTTGAGACAAAAGTTATTAAAGAAAATGTAAAACTACTGTTAAACATTTTGACTAACAAAAAAAATGTTTTTTTTCTTGATCAGCGGCTGTCCCAAATTGATGAAACATAAAGAGAAGCTAAAAATGCCCCAATTTACTCGCAACCTTTACAGCTGTTTTTAAAAAACATTGTAACATTTTGTGACATAGTAGGCGGAACTAAAAATAAAGATATAAGTGGGTGTTCAGCAGAAGGAAGAACTTCAAAAACGTTTAGAAAAAGAGTGGCGTAAGTAAATGAAGACTAATTTCTAATTCTGAGGCGACAACTGTGTTAATTAACATTGAACGAAATTGTGGAAGAACACACCTCTATTATTTCTAAAAATCAAGGTGTCACAAACCTACACAAACCTACACTTAAACAAATCTTCTAAAAGGTTGCTCCTTACAGAATAATACACACTTTAAAAGAGTCTTGAGGGGAATTATTCTTAACACGAGGTCGTAGAGTTATCAGCTTAGATGATTTTATCAGCGATAACGACACAAACAGTCCCAAAGCGACGCCACGCCAAACAATGACGACGAACTAAAGCCGGGGTTACCTTCGGCGAGCAGGCGCATGGCGTGCACGAAGGACGGCTCCATGGTCTCCTTCTCAGCGTGGAGCTCCGGCAGGTACTTGTCCTGATCCATCTCTGGGTAACTCTCCTAATATCACCGCGAGTGCAGCTAACACCTCGCCTAACTGCAGAGTGCTGAGCGGAAAGCCCGTGCGTCGGGGTGTTCAGATAGACTGCGTTATAGCGCAGACTCCTCGCCTGGGTTTCGCGCGCAAAGTGAAGATATCAATGCGGTGCACCCATCTCTCGCAGTCTCTCCTGGAAAACCTCCCACCTCTGGCTCCGAATCTGCGCTCTCACTCCGCCCATCGACCTCCTGATTGGTCGTGCCAAAGAACAAACTGCTGGAGGTTCAAAAGTGAGGCGTTCGTTTAACCTAATTGATGTCAACGTGCGCCCTGTCCCTGGTGCTGAACGCATCCCTAGACTCCATGGTGTTCATTTGCAACGGATTATTTCATAGAGATGTCTTTGAAGTGGCATAGATGCCTTTACTCTTCCTTGGTCTGCTGGTAGCAGTCTACTGACAAAACTAAATATAGGCCAACTAAATATTGTTTGTCATATTATGTGATGGGGTGTAGTACATGTAAAAAAAATCATCATGAAAAAAATAAAGTGAAACCCTGTATACGAGCCATTCCGCCAAATGGCTGCCATTTGCTTGTTGTAACTTTTCAAAACATTCCAATAGCAAACCATTATTCCAAATGAGAATTGGTGAATCTTAAGTAACTTATGTCAATGTTTTATTATATTTATAATCAAAAGATGCTTGTTACTAACTCTCTTGATATTCTTTATATAAGAAACAGAACTAAAAGTAGCAAATACACTCTAAATAGCCACATGGTGCGCCTTATTATAGGCTGTGTCCCAATCCAGAAGTGTGCATCCTCCCGAGTGCACATTTTAAGGCCACTTACGTCACAACGGTGCGGCAAGGCCGTCTCATTTCTGCAAAACTCGAAAGGTCTTTAAAATGCAGCCTTGAAATGCGTCAAACTTTCCCCTGAATCCCGAGGATGCATCGTGACCATCCTTTGTGGCCTCAGGTATCCCACAATGCTTTACAGTGTTTTTCTTTTCATTAGAATCAACACAAACACACTGAATTTGTATTTTCATGTAAGTAACGTGTTTTTTAAATAAAAGAACAGTATAGTCAAGCATTAAATGGTGGTAGTGATGAGCGAATTGTAAAACATTTTTTTATATTTAACATTTATTGTAAACATTGCCACATGCAGCAAATTAATGTTACCGAAGTATTGGTGGATGTCATTATGTTTTAAGAAGCAGACAAAGGAGTTTATAAAACTTATGCAAACAGAATGAAGCTAGAGCAACAAACTGGTTTAAATTGTGACGAATGCAACCAAAACGAACATACAGAGCATGTTTTAATACAATGTATTTAAAATAAAAAGACAAAAAGAAAGAAATAGAAAAATTAAAAATAAACCCTAAAACCCTAGAAAATAAATTAAGCAACGAAAGAACTTACAGTGATCTTACAAATTTATTATACACAAAACATAAATATAAAAGAATCCCTTAAAGAAAAATATTAATAATACAAGAACATTTCATTCATTCACTTCAGGATCCAAACTACTGATCCAGCTGGTGGCGCTAATGCACCATAAGCAAACTGCCATGAACAACAGAAGAAGAATGCGAGGCTAGACCGTCCCGTTTACCAAGGGGTTTTGCAGCCTTCGGAGGATCCTCCAGAGCTGTACCCTTAAAGGCTGGATAGGAAGGACCCTTCCGGAGGCTTTTATAGAACCTGGATTGGGACACAGCCATAGAACCAAAAAATTTAGTTATTTACCAAAAAGGTGCATTTTTACACCTAATAAAATTTAGGATAGTATTTTTTAAATGACTGTACATCTGGGTTGTGAGTTCACCAGCCATTTTTAGAGTCTGAAGTTAAGTCGATTTGTTCTCCTTCCTTTGTTTTAGCTTCAATGTGTGTTTTAAACCAGGAATTGGATTGTAGCCCAGATTTGTTTGTGCACAATAAAATTTGTAGTAACTATGTTACTAAAATAGTTAACGTAGGTTTGTCATGTTGCAATATAATAAATGGTGCAACTCTCCAGTGAATAAAACTATAAGTTTTAGATTTTACAGCTCATACATTCACTTATTTTTAAGTTGTTTTGTTTTCATGCCAGTTTTTAACCCTTGTGCATTGTTTACCACTCTTTTGGTAGTATCCGTGGCTGAAAAAATCAAGTTCAATAAACTGCTGTAGAAATCTTTCAGATCAACATTTTCGAGCTGAAATCTCTTTATCTACCTCAGTTCTAATCAAAGTTACAATTACTTTTAAATCAAGGATGTTTACCCTTTAACTGCAGCGGTCTTACATGATGTCACTGATTTCTGAAAAACTAAACAAAATGAGTGTATTCAGAATTTTTTTTTCTTGTATCACAGTCTTGGACAAACAGTAACATTATTGGCATTGATGGGTTGATAGTTTTTGCGCAGCACCATATTTTAAAAAAATCACACCAAATAATCATGCTTTCTTGATTGTTGAAGAGGTATACCTGAGATTTTTACCGTTGATCGCCATTTTGAACAATTTCTATCACCATTTTTAACCCTTGAGTTAGACCTGTGCTAAAAGATTAATTTCTGACTGGTAAATGAAGTTAAATGGAGTACAACAGCAAGGAGCCCAAAGTGTATTTTTTAAATATTTCAAAGCATTTTCCCAAAATATGTGTAAAAATAATAATTATAACGAAAAATCATTTAGTTTAATGAAACAGAGAAGAAGTTGTGGCAGAATTTAAAACATCCCCAACAACACATCAGGGTTTAATTGTGTTTTTCTGTGTTGTTGATTTGTGCACAAATGATGCAATTTTATAGTTAATACGTTTTTTTTTTATTATTATTCTTTAATGCTACTAGACTGTTTCATTTTTGGTCATAGTTTAAAGTGTGGTATTTAAGTGCAGTGCGTCACTTTGATTGTGTTGCATTTGTGTGAAGGAGCTCTACTAAAAAGGTGAGTTGAGTAAATATAATAATGTTGTAAATAATGGTCTGTTTCCTGAACATACGTGCTCAACACAACAGCAGGGATCTCATTTAGTTTTGCCTGTGATTGACCTGCTAAGCGATTATAATAAATGACATTCCTTTCATATTTCAAACACAAAAGCGTGACTAAAAATATATTTAAATATTGGTAAAAAATAAACTGAAAAGTGTGATATAAAACCCGAATGCCCTGAAGGCGAGAAAATGAGCTGCATTTTTCATTCCAGGTTGAATTCTGCACATGGTTAGAGTGTAATCGAGGTGAAATCTTGCTGTTGATTGGAACTCTGCAATAATAAATTTCCAGGACAGACAGCAGAGTTGTTTGGCAAATTTGGGAGAGTCATGAATGCTAATCAGTGGATCTCATTCGCCAAGCTGGATTAAGCTGTTTTGACAGACAGTCACGGATAGTGCAAACACACACATGCACACTAACCCTCAGCCAAGCCGCAAAGCACATATGAGCAAGGAGGAAGGATATAGCTGAAAAACACAAGAGAAGAGAGAGAGAAAGAGAGAGGGGGGGACAGGACCAGCTTGCCTAATTAATAACTGAATGGATTACAGTGCTGTTGGCAAACATCTGCACCCCAAGTGTCATATTTACTGGCTGCCTGTGAACTATGAACATAATTACAGAACAGTGCTCCTCAAAGACAGAGCGTTGAGCAGGAAAGCCACCAAATGAAAACCATTCTGCTCGAATAATCAGCTAGAGAAACATCAAAAGGTCTGTGGTGATTTTTCCTGAATACTCTTTGATATCAGGAGTTTGATACGGTTGTGCGTTTGGAAACATGTCAAATGAGAAGTTTGTTCATCCAGAAGGGATTTTACTGTGTATTCTGCTGTAACAAAAAACAAACTTATGAGTAAAAAGAGAGCATCATATGAGCTGGAAACGATAGACTACATACATTTGAATTTTTTTTATATATTATGCATATTTAGATTTTTTTTTAAATCCACCCACACTGGTTTTATTATGTTTTTTGCCAGTATAGTTTTTTTCTTTACTTATTCAGGTAATCTTATTAATGTTAGTTGTAGCAGAACATCAAGTACTTTGCTAAAGTAAAAGCTAGTGACTTCTTCCTCACTATTAAAAGCAAACTGTGTTTATTAAAGCTGCAAGCAGCGATCAAAGGGTTCTCACACCACATGAGTCAAAAATGGGCAAATTAAAAAAAAAAAAACACAAAATAAAGTGTCAGATCACCAGGTGCTACTATGAATGTGAACAAATAATGTTTTGGACAATATCCTTGTAACAAATGTCAAAATTTGTAAATCATGTACCATATCAATGTTAAATGCTGTATTTCCTGTGGCCACCTGGTGGCGCTATAACTGATACTGTAGGACGCTATATCAATATGTTCAGACATGACCTCTTAACACACATGCCAAGTTTGATCCCAATTGGACATTGCATGGCAGAGTTACAACTACTTATTATTTATAAGTGGTGATACTTTTGTTTTTCGTGCATAGTTAAACAAAAAGACTTCGCTTTTCAACAATCCACATGCCTTAGGATAAGACTAATGAGTTTAAAGATGTACAGATTAAATCTTTAGGAGGAGTTTGTCAAAGTATGATGAGCAAAAAGACCATTTTTAGAGGTTTTTGTGAAATAACCGACTGACGATTTTGAAAACAGTCCATATTACTTCTATTTAAGTCTTGGCACCTTACACACGTGGTCCAAATTTTATTTGCCTACAACAAACTTTAGAGCACCACAAGCTGAAATGCGATGTTTTAGCTTATTTTAATACTTATTTATTTGGTTCTAAGAAAAATACATTCACACTAAAGACGCCAATATTTACCAAATCAGTGTAACCCTTTGAAAGGTTTAGAAAGACGAGACTCGTTGATGCTCCGCTTCAAGCATCTTTTGTTCCTCCGGTGACTTTGCTTTCAGTCTTCCGCTCACTTGATGAAATCAGTTTGCCAATCAAATGGATTCTGGGCTTCTATATTGATTTTTGAGGCTAGAGAATTGGAAGGGATTAGGGAATCAGAAATAAAGGTTTGTGGTGGATCAAACCTGTACAAAATCCTACACGCAACATAATGAAATCTTTGAGAAAGGAAAGTTCTAGCAGCTGCTGAGAGGAAATCAAAACCCTCTTTACCTACTAACAATCACTTTTGATCAAGTATTTATCATCATACTGGGCTTTTTGATTCAGTCCATTCTTAGCTGCTGAAACAAACAGCTGTTACCCTCTGGGGAACTCCTGAGGAATGTAATCAAGATAGTGTGAGATGGAGATGGTTAAGGCACTATTGGATCATTTACTAATAATGGCTTTCTGAAGCCCTCTAGTGGGCAGAAATAAAACAACAGGAGCTAGTCTGGCAGCTCAATTCAAACAAAACTAATGTCCTAAGTTTTAAGGATATGCGGAACAAATGCAACAATCTTTCAATGTTTTTAAAAATGTAGCATTTAATAGTAACAGGACCAAAGGCGTCAACTAATTCAAAGGCTAAAACAAACAATTCAAAGCTAGTGAGTAAAAAAAACAGATGAAAAAAAACAGATCATTGAATCAGTAAAAATGTAATTAAAAAAGAATCATGGTGACTCTCATGGCCTTCAAACTGAGTGACAGTATGGTGACCTTCAGCCAATCATCTTTCCTCTCCAAGTCCTGCATCTTTTGCTCATTTTCGACGATTCTGAAGTGACGTAATTCCAAAATGGTAAAAGTAACAAAAGCTTGACTTTTTTTGGAGTCTGTAACATTAAATGTGGACGCCCTGTCACGAAAATGCTGCGTACTGCATCCTGAACAAGATGCTGGGACTAAAGTGAAGTGAAAGTGACATTTAAGGAAATTGTGCTCTGCATTTCACCCATCTAAGTCATGACTGTCACAGGTGGAACAGAGTGGGCTTTCCATACTCACCCCACCTTCTAATCACTAGTTACAAATTTTCAGCAGGGTGCTTAAAAAGCTTAAAAAAAGACATTAATAGCTGAGTGGATTGTGATCGTTATATTATCATTATCCTAGTGCACACACACACACACACACACACACTTCATTTCAATTCAAACAACGCACAGTATTCATGTGAGGCCCACGTAAGCTCATTTTCCAATTAATTAGCTATTTATTGACATGATAAATCAATGACTAGATGATTATAAGTTAAAAGTAAGGCAGTGTAAATGATGAATAGCAGGGTGTGAGCCCGCCATGCTTTAAAACATTCAATCTTTATTATACATTCAAATCACACAGACTTACACCTCCCCAGATCACACTCTCTCACTATTAAAAGCAAACAACATGTAATATTCCTGCGAAGCCCTGCGATGAGAAGCAGCACAGCCGCAGATTGAGTCTGAGCTTGTGGAACTGCAATGGCTTGGCATGTAAATTATTAAGCAGCGCTATTGAGAGAGGAATTGGGAGAGGAGGGAAGGGTGGTTATGGTGCTGTTCAGTCTAAGCACAGAAGGTTTGCATGGCATCCCGGCCCTTGTTTCACATCAACCCCCTGCTTCTTCTCTGGAGATTGATGCATTTATTTATTTTTACTAGCTCTCTGCTTCACTCACAGCAATCCATTCACAATGTGACAGGCGGAGAGAGCGGATGAGATGAAGGTATAAAAAGCAATGCTGCTGCTGCAAAAAAAAAAAAAAATCTGTTTGTAGCCTATAATACCATCTGTATAGAAAATAATTTTACAGCTGAATGACACTCGATGTTTAATGCAAACCATTTTTATTAAAGGAGTTTCACGCAATAGTTTAAATGTGTTTCATAATAATTTATTGAGAATAAAATAATCAATGACATTATTACAAGCAGAGTTTTAGCCCCATTTTTTTTGTTAGATTTGATCGGTGGTCCTACACCTTTTTTACACAATGGAGCCCCTTTCTTAACAGAAACTAATTTTGTGACCGCATGTTTGTTTCATTAACATTTTAAATGCTGTTTTTATTCAACTTTAAAATTAGTCGTTATGTCCTAATAGAAAATAAATGCAATAGATTAAACAAATGTTGACTTGATATTTGATTTGTAAGCTTCTATAGCCAAAAGTGCTGAACAGATGGAACACACAAAACAACAACCAAACAATTTCGTCAAAGTTCTATTAATTACAGTTTCGGCAAGATCCTTTAAAAGCTTATAAGTAAATACATTCATTTTTTAAAAATATATAAATGAATAAATACATTTATTAGCTAATTAGCATGAACATATAATGTGGAAAAGGTTGCGCAGGAGTGAAAAATTATGTAAATAAATAGTGCTTTTAAATATGAAAGTGAAAATTACTTTATTTGTTCGAAGAGAGAAATCGAAATTAAACCTTTTTCCTGTTGTCACCACCCTTTGCCTTTAAAACATCAACAACGGCACACTAAATAAACCTTTTGTTCATTGGGCTACTGATTAAATTCGTACTTTTTAAAGGTGGTTTACACATGATTATGGAACAAAAATGATACCAAAAGTATTTGAAATAAAAAGCTTGTTGAATTACACAACTGGGAAAAGTGTTTACATTTTAATGCATTGCATTTTCAGGGGCTGCATTTTTGTGTGCTGCATTTTAACATGGTTTTATATTTAAGTAGTGAATATTTCAATCGGAAACATTTCACCAACTTTTTCATTGTTAAAAACTCAATAATTAATATTCACCTCACAAAGTCCATTTCCAAAATATTCAGTTTGTTTAATAATTCCAACAATAGCATTCGTCGGACAATTTCCGGTTAATTTATTTCACTTTACAAATTAGTATCCGACTAATTATTATTATTAGTATTCAACAGCGCACATCCGGGAACTGCAGGAAAACCAGTAGAGTACCGGTAGAAGATCGCCATCTGCTGTTAGACATCCTCACCAGTGGGTGGTGATAGCGGCTGTAAACGGCTTCATCAACAGGCCTGTGCAAAGCATGAAAATTTTCATGTTAAAATTGGTCTTTTATGGAGGAGTAAAAGAACACCAGTAGAAAGGACGCAGAAAGTGTTTTGCTAATTGCACAGCCCTAAAATAACATCCTACAGCAAACGCTGTGTGCGCTGATGATCAACTCACCACTTGGTCCATCTTCGCACATATCCCCTTTGCACAGGCCACTAGCACCACCCGCTGGTGAGGATGTCTAACAGCAGATGGCGATCTTCTACCGGTATGTTCCTCAGTTCCCGGATGTGCGGTGTTGATTTTGAACCACCAAATTTTTGGAGACGAATTTGTAAAGTGAAATAAAATCAACCGAAAATTGTCTGGCGAATGCTGTTGTTGGAATTATTAAACAAACTGAATATTTTGGAAATGTACTTTGTGAGGTGAATATTAATTATTGAATTTTCTTACAATGAAAAAGTTGGTGAAATGTTTCCGATTGAAATATTCACTACTTAAATATACAACCATGTTAAAATGCAGCGCGCAAAAATGCAACCCCTGAAAATAAAATGCATTAAAATGTAAGCACTGGTAATTGCAAAGCATTTTTTCCCAGTTGAGTAATTCAACAAGCTTTTCTTTCAAATATTTTGGCATTATTTTTGTTCCATACTTGAGCACCGTAAAATAAAGAACCAAGAAAAAAAGAGCCGCAGCAGCTTTGAAACAACGGAGTCGAGAGCTGCTCAGTGAAAGCACTTTCTCCTTTTGCTGCTGAATGCGATCTAATACAATTAACTGCCACAACATTCAGGATGTTCGTATAAATATGGCATTGATTTAAAGAATTAAGTGCTACTCAGGTGCAAATGAAAGTCTGAGTGGAGACTGGAGAGAACGCCTCACACAGTATTTACCTGGCAATAGATCACAGTAAGTCACTGAGAGCATGGAGCTTTAGATTTGCAGCAAGGCAGGAAAAGGAAATGAGCTCGCTAGCATTCTCAGGGACAAACAACAGCTAGTGTTTCCCTGCTCATTAGTCACAAACCACATCTAAATAAAGAATCCATAGCTTAAGTGTTTGATCTCCCAGCTGCCCTCTTAAATGCACGAGTAATGCTCCGATCGATATTCAAGGCACACCGGCTGAAATATGATCTGCTAATTCATCATTAACTCAGATAGATTGGGTTAATATGTGCCCTTTTCCTCTAAAACGGTTCTCTTATTTATTCACCAGAGAAATGTCTTCTGAGAGTCTGCAAAGGCTGCAAAAAACAGGTTGTGAACAACAAAAGCTTTCAAAAATGTCCCATTTTCTTGGCCGACCACTGCATAGATAATTCTCAGCAAAATTGTGATACACCAGTATGCTTAAAAATCTTTGAGGGGTCTGGGAGAGATCTTGTTGATGCAGAGAGGGTTTGGGTGTTCCACAACTAGTTTTAAGCCTCCTACACAGCTGTGTCTGTTTCAGCTCATGACTGAGGTTCAACCTAATTCTACAAAACCCCCGACTTTCTGCAAATGTACATATAAGAATCCTGGTTTGATGCCAAGAGGTATTAACACCAAAAATTAATTTCAATTAGATGTTTCTTTTTTTTCTTCGCTCACTTTGTAAAATTACAAAAATAAATAATTATTTTTTAATATTTCTGAATACATTCTTTGTTTTCAAATTTCTTTTCACACCTGCCTAAAATTTAGCACAGTGCTGCAGTTAACCCTTAGAAGCCTCAGCACGCACCGTGTGCCAATCACAGCAGCTGTTTTGAATTAAGTAGGAATGACTCAAACCAGCTAATTTTGACAGTGGTGTAAGGAGTACCGAAAAATAATACTCAAGAAAAAGTAATATCACTTGCCAAAAAAAGTAAAGAAAGTACAGTAAAAGTATCTATTAAATACGACTCAATGAACGAGTAAAAAGTTGCTCTTCTAAAACTACTCAAGAGTAGTGAGGATCACGTCAGAGCGTTTTCTTAAGGGTGTTTCTAGAGATAGAAATAGAGAAGATGTAAAAGAGAGAGAGAGAGAGAGAAGAAAGAAACAGAAAGAGCAAGAGGGAGAGAGAAGGGAAAACATTAGAGCATGAAAGAAAAGAGACAGATTGAAAGCAATAAGAGAATGAGAGTTAGCTGGAGGTAGAAGAGAGGAGATAAAAAGGAAAAGAGAGAGGGAAATAGAAGAGAGACAATAGACTGAAAAGAGGGAAAGATATACCGTATTTTTCGGCTCATAAGACGCACCGGCACATAAGACGCACCCCATTTTAAAAGAGGAAGATCTAGAAAAAAAAAGATTCTGAACCAAATACTGTTGTAAAATGTTTTATATCAACTGTGTAAAAGTTAACAGCCAAACATGTAACATGAACAGACAGTAAACAGTAAAAGTAACAAAAAAAAGGCTGTAATGTTTTTCTTTGCCCCCACTCATCA
>SRMA01026298.1:0-30220 GCA_007224835.1 Danionella cerebrum | reverse complement strand
TCACTCAATTACAGTAATTTGAGTATTTCTAATTACTGTAGTTACTTTACACCACTGATATTTGATTTCAAATATAATGTGAGGGTTTCAAAAAATGTTATTAGCTTTGATATATTCTAGTTTTAAACAAATATTACACATGTTATGACACATTATTTGCAAGGTAATTCAAATTAGATATGAGAAAATGTGTGATTGTGAGGGGTGGCTAGGTGGGTAGCACTGCGGCATTCCAGTTAGAATGTTGCCGGATTGAGGCTCGCCCAGTGACCTTCCTGGAAGGAGTTTGCATGTTCTTCCTGTGCTTGCGTGAGTTTCCTCCGGGTACTCCAGTTTCCCCCACAATTCCAAAAACATGTGGTTAGGTTAATTGAATGATCTAAATTCAATGTTGAGTGAATGTTGCCCTGCAATGTACTGGCGACCTATCCAAAGTGTACCCCCACCTCTTGCCCAATATGCGCTGGAGATAGGCACCGGCAGACCCTGTGACCCCAAAACGGGAATAAACGGGTTGTAAAATGAATGAATGAATGAATGAAAATGTGCATTTGTCTTTCAGCTTCATTTTACATAGCCCAGATCGGTGCCATTAGTGTCATCTAGAGGAGAAAAGAAGGAATAACCCTAGAAAGTACAAGACCTGTGATGTGACTTGTGTTTTTCAAAGTGCTTGGAACAGTGTATATGTTTTTTTTTTTTTCAAATTTTCTACGATTTTTGATATTGTCTGCTTTTTTGAGAGGGGAGTTTATGAATTTTTATTTTGTCTAAAGACTTTTTTGTTATGAAACATAAAAACTGTTCATTCTCAGAAAATAACAAAATTAAATACTCTGAACTTTGTCTTTTGTACAATTTCAGATTTGTTGTGAAATTATTGTGTACTGTATTAAAAATGTATTAAAAAAGAACCTGGGGTTGTAATAAAATTAATGAAATCAAGCATTGCCACAAAAAACAGTTCTAACGGTCATTTTTACATCAAATAGAATTATTGATGCTAAAGTTCTCACTTAAAACATTTCCCCACACATTCATTTCAGGTTGAATATTAACAAGGCCCTGAAGTAACTCTAGGTTAATTTAAACTTTTATCAAGGTTATTTTTTATATTCCTAACCTTTGAGTTGGATTCTGCCTTTTAATTTTACATTAAATGTTTTACTATTCAAATTCTGTGTATGAATTCTCTGCAAACCCTTGAGACAACACACATTTTACGATGAGCATACAAGATAGACGTGAATTATGCAGCTGCATTAAGTAGGTCACTAATTTACATAAATCCTTCAATGAATGTCTCAGACTAGACTTGGATTTTGTTCACATGTTGTATAACGTATAGTGACAACATCATAAAAGACGTGTAGATAACATCCTTGTGGGGGAAATCTACTCAGTGGTCCATAAATTCTACACATTTCGCAACCACCGAAGGCCCAAACAGTAAGTACACGTTTCATGTGTAATAAGTTTTAAATAAAATAAGTTTTATTTAGATTATAACAGTGCCAATGAAACTTTTTTTTTATTAAAGCTATAGAATTTCCTCCATTACACAATACTTTTGATTTGCATGTCGAATGTTAAGTGTTTGGCTATGGATTTTTAACAATAATA
Source organism: Danionella cerebrum (assembly GCA_007224835.1). Classification (NCBI taxonomy): domain Eukaryota; kingdom Metazoa; phylum Chordata; class Actinopteri; order Cypriniformes; family Danionidae; genus Danionella; species Danionella cerebrum. Next base: position 28,597 of record SRMA01026298.1, on the reverse strand, counting down.
TTTACTGTATTAGGCATCCAAAAAGCACTGTGGGTTTCATGCATTTTTGAAAAGCCCCCTGCATGTATCACCTCATATTGACAACATTAAAAGTAATATTTTTTGCAGATTTAAAATCAAATTAATTTTTGACAATTTGCTCGACATTTTGTTTGTGGATCATTGGTTGAAATTACAGATAAATAGTTGCCCCAGTCCGAGTTTAAGAACACTCTGGAAAAGGGTTCCATCCAGGATGTCTCTGTACAATGCTCCATTCAATGTTACTTTATTTCTTACTAGTCCTGTCCTCATCACATGATGCTGTGAGCAGCATGCAAACTGTAAAAAAGGAATTGGCCAAGAAACTATTACAAACCAGGACACCTGCATGACGCCCATAATTCAAGTGTTTAAGCTTTATCTCATCAGAAACAACAAGAATAACCCCTGGAAGTACAATTCCTGTGACATGGCTTGTGTTTTGCAAAGTTCTGCCACAATAAGTACTTGTTTTTTTTTTTGTTTTTTTTTTTTTGTTTTAATTTTTCACGTTGTTTTGCTTTTTGGGGGATTTGTGGTTTTTTTGCTCATTTTGACACTAGATTTTTGTTCTAAAACATAAAAAGTTGTCATTCTCAAATTTTGCAACAAAAAAAAATACAAAATGGAACAGTAATTATATATTTTTTTCACAATTTCAGTTTTGTAATGCAATTAAATAATATTGGTAAAGAAAAAAGAAAGTGGGGTTGCACTACTAAAATAATATCAAACAGTGCCACAAAAAACTTTAATAATTTATTACAGTATAGAAGTAAAAAATGCTTAAAAAGGTCCCAATTGTGACCACTTTTAAACAAATCCAGCATTTTTGCAAATAACTATAATCTGCTTTGCAAAAGGAAAAATTGACTCACACGTTCAGGAGGATTAGGGCACAAATTTCAACTAACTTTGATTTTGGTATAAATTTGATAGAAGGATTTTCTGACAAATGCGATTAGGTCCAAGACATAGTCCATTGGTTCTGATAGAAAATGTACGTTTCACTCACAGAGAAAGCCTCGAGATGAATTTCTGTCTGACTTCAAAAGTTCTCATCTCAGCATCTTGATTAGCACATTAGCACTGTACCCATTTGCATTTGCAGGAGAAACCACCTCTTTGTCCTTGACTGTATATAAGATGGAGGAAGCGTAAGTGACGTCACGTCACCCATTGGTTTCTGGCAAAGTGAAAAGAGGCACAAAGTGGGCATCGCCAGCTATCGCCCTCGTGAAAGTACGTCACTTCATTGTAATCGAAAATGACCAAAAGATCCACAAAGGCGGGATATGGGCTTCCAACCACACACACAAACAAGAAACAAAACGACAGTAAAAGCTACAAAAAAAAATACAAGGAGTAGCTGAGTTCACCAGATGAAATGAGCTGGAATGAATGACACCACAGGATGACACGTTACGAGATGGGCTGAAAGAACTGTCAATCATCTGCACCTCAAGAAACCACGCCCTTGAATGAGTAACTTCAAATAAATAAATAAATCACCCCCCTGCGAGTGTTCATGAAGGTCAAATCTAAAGATCTACATCAACAAAATCATTAAGCCACACCCACTTTTGACATAACTTTCAATGTCAAATATCTTCTAAACGGAACACAGTAGAGAAATGGGGGTTACTTTATATTATTCTAAATGAAAAGTAGACTACAACGTCACTGACTCCTCCATAGCAACCAAATTGTTTACCATAGCAACTAAATTGCCATATCTCTATCTTAGCTTAGGAAAATGCTAGAGAATTGGGGGTTGGTAAGCTTCACCCATAGTGACAGCTGAAACATTATATTATGTCAATGACACCTCCATAGCAACCAGACTGGTTACCATAGCAACCAATATGGCGCATCTCTATCTCAGCTTAGGAAAGTCATAGAGACATGGGGGTTGGTGTATTTTACTCGTATTGACATGGGGAACAATATGATAGAACACCGTCCCCTCTATAACAACCAGACTGGTTACCATAGCAACCAATAGGGCATGTCTCTATCTCAGCTTATGAGAATCATTGAGACATGGGGGTTGGATTATGTTATTGTTGCGGAATTGACAACATTTAAAAAAATAGGTATTAACGGCACCAACGCAAGCCAACATTGAAGTTTGCGTGCAAACTTTAAAATCTAGTTTGCAAGTGAAGTTGTTTATTGCGAAACAGGCTGACTCTAAAATTTGGCAGAATATTGTAGAGTTGAAATTAACATAAAGCAATGGGCTTCATTCCTTTCGGTTTGTGAAAGAAATCCCCTTTCAAGCAAAGCTACAAAAATTAAAGATTTCTTTTCACCTCTCAGAGGACTCCATTTAATAGTACTTGAGTAAATGTGGCAGGAGGCTGAAAAGCTGTTTGTTGTAAACAAGGCCGCAAGCTCTTCTCATGAAAACAAGCTGTGAAAGCAGCATTCAGCGTCTCTGTCAGGCCTCGCCACAATGCATTAAACATCTCAATACACTCCAAGGGCAATGCCTTAAAATCCTCTGTGTGTGCCCTGAAGAATGAAGACTGTTATTGTGGTGCACGGTGGAGCATGGGACGTTCCGGATGCAGCAGCTGAAGCGACTGTAGCTGGAGTCAAGAATGCTGCACAAGTTGGAGACACTGTTCTTAGAAGTGGTGGAAGTGCAATTGATGCGGTGGAAAGAGCTGTTAGGTGTTTGGAGGATGACCCTACATTTGACGCAGGTATGAAACTGACCCTTTTGCTTTGCTCCATTCCAAGATTCGAGACAATCACAATAATATTCTACACTCAATGTTAGGTTTCTCTTTCATAGAATTGCATTAAGGCCAATTAATCCTTCTACATCAAGCCTATTTGCGTTAATTTCGTTTATATAAATGCTAGCGAGCTGTGTTTCCTTTGTGACTTCATCCATTTCCTATCATAGATATTAAAAATCCACCATCTGATAAACTTGGAACTCAGTGTAAAGGACGGTCACACAGAAGGTTATATTTCTGCACTTTTTCAATCAATTTCTCAGTGATTTCTCCTGCTACCAAACTTACCAATCAAAGAACTCCACATCTACGCTACATGGAGGGGCATGTCATGCTCTTGCGTAGGGTTCTGTGCATATAAGTATAAACTATTATTTTTTATGACAAAAATAACAATATAGATATCCAGATATCCTGAAAGTCCAGAACCCCCTTATTATTCCCTTTCGTGGTAACAGGGGTCAGTGCACATCAGGCGAAAGGCAGGGTACATCCTGGACAGGTCACCAGTTCATCACAGGACAACACTCACATTCACTCCTAAGGCAAATTTAGATTATTCAATTAACCGCATGTTTTTGGGATTGTGGGGGAAACCGGAGGAAACCTATGCAAGCATGGGGAGAAAACTCCTTCCAGGAAGGTCACCGGTGAACCTCAAACCAGCAACCTTCTAACTGGAAGGTTACAATGCTACCCACTGTGCTGCCCAGTGAAGATTCTATGCAACAAAATTACAATCAAATGATCAATTGAATTATTTAACTGGGTTTAAATGTTTATTTTTTGATAATCTTTTCCTGTTTTAGTTAATAAACTAGAATTAAATGTGAAACCAGCCAAAATAAAGTAAAATTCTAGTTTTCAAAATGTATAGTACCACGCGTTTAGACTGAGCTACTGACCCCAAATTGAAGTATATACAATTGTGCATAGGTTTTTGGATCTCTTGGTGATTTTTCAGAAAATATGAATGATCCAAAAGCTTTTTTTTACACTCATAGTGGTTGAGTGACGCCATTTATTGTTTGTTTTTTACTCTTTTTAAATCATAATGAGAAACGCAGAAACTTTCCAAACGACCCTGATCAAAAGTTTTGAGTTCTCCTCAAAGTGGTTCAGTGATATTGAGGTCAGGAGACTGAGATGGACACTCCAGAACCTTCACTTTCTTCTGGTGTAACCAATAAGCCAATTTCACAAAAACCAGAAGCGCTCTGTCGGAGTGTAAACTTATTTCCAGTGAACGCCAGAAACGCAAATTTTAAAGCCGATTACAGACTATATTACCCTCCACAGAAATATAATCATCCAGAAAATGAGATGAGAGATGTAGGTGAGGGGGAAAGATTGAGGAGTGGGAAGAATACTTACCTGAACATACCATATGTTACAGTTTGTGTATAACTACACACATAAATATACATGTATTTAACTGAAGGTATCTGTGGGTTTTTCTTTGCATCCTTTACAGTTTCTCTGCCAGTTGAAGCAGACATTTTTGACCATGGTTTGTTTCAACAGAATCATTCACTTGTTAGAGTTTGAAAACTGCTAGTTGGAATTCCCAGTTCCTTTGATCTTTGTAATATCCTTTCCTCTTTTGTACAGTTCAACTACCCTTTTCTGTAGATCCTTTGACAGCTCTTTCGCTTTCCCCATTGCTGGAAATTCAGAGATGCCAGTGCATCCCTGAATGAGAGGCAAGGGTCCATCAGGAAACCCTCCAAAAATTATTTTGAGGTTGTGGGTTGCCTTTATTAGCCACTCAAACCCTTTTTGTGTATGCTATCAAACCAAAATCACCAGGATGTGTAAACTTTTCATCAGGGTAATTTGGAAAGTTTACATTTATATTTATGCATTTGGCAGACGCTTTTATCCAAAGCGACTTACATTTGAATGAACATATTTTTTTGAACATATGCTTTCCCTGGGATTTGAACCCACAACCTTTGCGTTGTAAGCGCAATGCTCTACCAACTGAGCCACGGGAAAGTTCCTGGTTTTATGATTTAAAAAGAAAACACAGTTATATGACAATAAATGCCTTCACTAATCCCAAAAAATTTTACAGAATTTGTCGACGTGAGCACAACTGTTATTTTACTAACAAAATCGATCAATTATTTAACAATTAATTGAAAAATTATCCGTTTGTGTTCGGTAAAGAGCAGCCTTTCAAGCAATAGGAAATAAAAGTAATGAAATTACAGCAAAACACCATTTTTTGATCAGATGGTTATAGCTTAAATGGCAATAAATAAAGATTATCTTTCGCATACTGTTTCACTTTGTTCAATGTGACTTTCCATCAAGGCCTTGGAGCAGATAAAGTGCACTTGTGCAGAATCTGTAGTTTATGAGCGCAGGACTGTATTTCAGCTAAATCCCTTGATGCTTCATTAATGATCATCTGGAGAGTAAGTTGAGAGTTTCTCAAATAATTATCAGATTACCAGGGGGAGAGAGGGGTAAAACAAGACACTTCATTAACACACCGGCCTGTCACTGGCAATCTCATGTGTGAAGACTCTGTGTCAGCAGAAGTGAAATGGCTCAGGGTTCTCATATCAGAGGAGCTCATTCAGCGCCTCATCAGGATCATTTTAAAACACACGGCACCTGAGAGGAATGCACCAATCGATACGGAACTAATGTGATCCTGTTTGGAACTTCTCGAGGTGCAAAGAAAGCAGAGTGGAAAGTGAAAAGTCAGATCGTGTTTAAAGGGAAGTCTATTTATGTATTTAGGCGCAAAACAGAAAATGCATTTTAATACAAATTCCGTTGATTTAAAGGCTGTTCATTTAAATATACAGTAAATGAAGGGTACTGTGCAAAAGCTTTAGGCAAGTGTAAGAAAATGGTAGCGTTAATCATTTATTTTCATTAATGAAAAACACCTTTCATCAGAGCTCTGTGGGGTCACTTCCACTATACTTGAATATAGTTCCTATTCCTGATGAGTTTGGTGTACGTTTGCACCGATTGTCCTGCTGCAGAAGAACTTTGAGGCCAATCATACATCTTCCTAAAGATGTGATGGATAAGTATCTGCCTGTGCTTCTCAGAAATTGGAACATCAATAATCCTGACCAAATCTCCAAACACATTTGCAGAAATGTAGCCCTAAATGTTCTGGGAACCTCCAACTGCCTTCCAAATATAAATAGTTTTGACTCATCAGTTCAGAGAATATGCTGCCATTCTCCAGCACCTCCACTCTTGTGTATTTGTGCATATTTAAGTCGTTTGTCCTTGTTCCCATGTCGGAGATATGGTTTTCACTGCAACTCTTCCATGAAGTCTTCTGGTCAGACTTGTACCTGGGTCCCATCACTATCTGCTGAATAAGAACTGATGGTACTGCCTGACATCTTACAGTTTCAAAAGGCAATTGGCTACATGTTTTTTTACTTGGTGACCACTGCATCTACAACCCTCTGTGTTGGCCATTTCTGAGCACTTCTACGGGTGTGATGACTACTTTATTAGCCTTTATTCAAGAGTGGAGGTGTTTTTAAACCAAAATGGTGGCTTTGTTAGACTTTATTCGAGAGTAGAGTTTTTTTTTAAACCAAAATGGTGGCTGTGTTAGACTTTATTCGAGAGTAGAGGTGTTTTTAACAAAGATGGTGGCTTTGTTAGACTTTATTCAGGAGTAGAGGTGTTTTTAACAAAGATGGTGGCTTTGTTAGACTTTATTCAAGAGTAGAGGTGTTTTTTAACAAAGATGGTGGCTTTGTTAGACTTTATTCAAGAGTAGATGAGTTTTTAAACCAAAATGGTGGCTTTGTTAAGACTTTATTCAAGAGTAGAGGTGTTTTTGAACCAAAATGGTGGCTTTGTTAGACTTTATTCAAGAGTGGCGGTGTTTTTAAACCAAAATGGTGGCTTTGTTAGACTTTATTCGAGAGTAGAGGTGTTTTTAACAAAGATGGTGGCTTTGTTAGACTTTATTCAGGAGTAGAGGTGTTTTTAACAAAGATGGTGGCTTTGTTAGACTTTATTCAAGAGTAGAGGTGTTTTTTAACAAAGATGGTGGCTTTGTTAGACTTTATTCAAGAGTAGATGAGTTTTTAAACCAAAATGGTGGCTTTGTTAAGACTTTATTCAAGAGTAGAGGTGTTTTTGAACCAAAATGGTGGCTTTGTTAGACTTTATTCAAGAGCGGAGGTGTTTTTAAACCAAAATGGTGGCTTTGTTAGACTTTATTCGAGAGTAGAGGTGTTTTTAACAAAGATGGTGGCTTTGTTAGACTTTATTCAGGAGTAGAGGTGTTTTTAACAAAGATGGTGGCTTTGTTAGACTTTATTCAAGAGTAGAGGTGTTTTTTAACAAAGATGGTGGCTTTGTTAGACTTTATTCAAGAGTAGATGAGTTTTTAAACCAAAATGGTGGCTTTGTTAAGACTTTATTCAAGAGTAGAGGTGTTTTTGAACCAAAAATGGTGGCTTTGTTAGACTTTATTCGAGAGTAAAGGTGTTTTTAAACCAAAATGGTGGCTTTGTGACTTCTTTCAAGAGTGGAGGTGTTTTTTTAACAAAGATGGTGGCTTTGTTAGACTTTATTCAAGAGTACAGGTGTTTTTAAACAAAGATGGGAGCTTTGTTAGACTTTATTCAGGAGGAGAGGTGTTTTTAAACCAAAATGGTGGCTGTGTTAGACTTTATTCGAGAGTAGAGGTGTTTTTAAACCAAAATGGTGGCTTTGATAGACTTTATTCAAGAGTAAAGGTGTTTTTTTAACAAAGATGGTGGCTTTGTTAGACTTTATTCAAGAGTAGAGGTGTTTTTAAACAAATATGGCAGCTTTGTTAGACTTTATTCAAGAGTAGAGGTGTTTTTAAATCACAATGGTGGCTTTGTTCGACTTTATTCAAGAGTAGAGGTGTTTTTTAACAAAGATGGCAGCTTTGTTAGACTTTTTTCAAGAGTAGAGGTGTTTTTTAACAAAGATGGCAGCTTTGTTAGACTTTTTCAGGAGTAGATGTGTTTTTAAACCAAAACGGTGGCTTTGTTAGACTTTATTCAAAAGTAGAGGTGTTTTTTAACAAAGATGATGGATTGTTAGACTTTATTCAAGAGTAGAGTTGTTTTTTACCGAAGATGGTGGCTTTGCCAGACAATATTCAAAAGTAGAGTTGTTTATTAACAAAGATGAAGGCTCAGTTAGACGTTATTCAAGAGTAAAGTTGTTTATTAACAAAGATGGTGGCTTTGTTTGACTTTATTCAAGAGTAGAGGTGTTTTTAAACAAAGATGGCAACTTTGTTAGACTTTTTTCAAGAGTGAAGGTATTTTTAACAAAGATGACGACTTTGTTTATAACTCCTGAGGTTTTCCAAAATCCTAATTTCCACCACAAAAGATGTTCAATTAACAAGGTGCAATTACACTAATATTTAGTCGTTAGTGTGGTTAATAAATGTGTTGTCACACAAGATGTTTGTTTTATGTATACAAAGTCTTTGTTGATAAAAATGAACTGATTTTAGTAACTCAGCATTTTCAATTACTGTATGCACATTTGTTTTCTGCAGGACATGGTTCAGTTCTGAATGCTGCTGGTGAGGTGGAGCTGGACAGTCTGATCATGGATGGAAAAAATCTGGCTGCAGGAGCTGTGGCTTCTGTCAGAAATATTGCTAACCCAGTCAGTCTAGCTCGAGCTGTGATGGAGAAGGTAAAGTTCGATTGATTCTTCCTCTATAATCCCTGTAAGCATTAATTATGTTTATGTTTGACATGTTATGGTTCAGATATGCTCTTCTGTATTAGTGATCGACCGATATTGATTTTTTATTACCGATACCGATACCAATTATTTGCATGTTTATGTGCCCGATAACCGATATTCATAACCGATATTTATTTACTATTATACTTCTGTTTTTGACACAATGATTACAACACCACTGAACTGAACAAACCGTTTTATTTATTACAATCACTCCCTCCTTGCATACAAATCAAAACTCTTATACAACATTAAATAGGGGGGTCTGAAAGTGCACTGTTGTGCACTAAAGTTTTTTTTTTTTAAATAAAACCTTCAATGAGGTAAAAACCAGTCTTTCATGTTAAATTTAATATTCATATTACAACAACAAAAATATTTTATGAAAAGCATAAGCAGCAACACTAACATTTCCAATAAGCAAAATAAATATAGAATGTCTGTGTTCAAGCACAGGAGTCATATCAACTTTGCAGAAATGTAACTTCATTTTAAACTACAGTTTTATTAGGTTTATAAAGCTGTTTATAGGCTAAATAGAGAAGAATAATTTGCTGGATAATGTTAATTTACTGAGTAATATTCTGAAATATTGAAATATAACAAACAAAACATCGTTTTTATTGCATTTCTGATATGTTATATCACAATTACGTTTTTGAAAAAAAAAAAACGTTTTTGTCGTTCTAGATTTTGAAATGCGCGCTGACAAAGCGCATTCATTTTCTTAGTTATATTTATTTAGAATATGTTTATTAGCGGAATGATGGTTATATAAATGTTAATATAATTCGGGGTGTTTTAGTGAATCTTGTTAAAAGTTATTTGCGGTGGCTGTGCTGAAGCATTTCATGAGCATCAACCCGCTGAGTGAACAGCAAAATGGAAGCGACTTCACGAGACGAATGAGGAGCATATAGACGCTCATTAGTGGCTGTATTTAATTCAGGCAAGTTACCGGTACGTCTTTATTGGAACAGGACATGACGGTTTATTTTAGCATTCGTGACTCCGACTTCACGAGACTAATAATGAGCATGTAGACAACAGAGAGAATTAAATTCAGCGCTTTTATTTACAACATGTGCTTATTCATGGCTGTATATTATTTAATCCAGGCAAAGTTACGTCTTTATTGTGACAGGATTTGACGGATTATTTTGCGTGACTCTGTGAGTTCATCTTTATTTCTTATAGCCAAGCTGCATAAATTACATATCAGTCATTTATGTAACACATCTAATTAGTGCATTAATAGCTGTTATATTAAATAAAGTTTACTAAATATAGCAAAGTTACGTCTTTATTGTGACAGGATTTGACGGATTATTGTGACTGTGAGTTTGTCTTTATTTGCCAAGCTGCATAAACTACATATCAGTCATTTATGTAACACATCTAATTTGTGCATTAATAGCTGTTATGTTAAATAAAGTTTACTAAATATAGCAAAGCAAGTAAGTATAGTTTACCTGTGCACGCAGTTGTTCCCCTCAGACGCCGTGCTGCAATGGCGATCATGCGCGTAATTCTCAAAACGCCCACAAGATGGCGCCGTTTATCGGTAAACCCGATATTATAAAACCGATAACCGATTATGGTAAAATGCTTAAATATCGGGAAAAATATCGGTAAAACGATATATCGGTCTATCTCTATTCTGTATACCCCAATTGTACAGTTACTGTTAGCTCAAACCAGTCTGACCATTCTCCTTGCATCAACAAGGCATTTTTGCCCGCTCTGATATTTTATCTTTTCTGGAACCCAGTAGATCAACAGTTTCTGAAATACTCTGACCAGCCCATCTGTCACTAACAACCATGTCTTCACTTAAATCCCCCTAAATCCCTATTCTGATGCTCGGTTTGGATTGCAGCAGATCTTTTTGCTGCTATGTGATTGGCTGAATAGAAACTTGTGTCCACAAGCAGTTGGACAGGTGTAACTAATAAAGTGGCCAGTGAGTGTATGTATAAATCATTGCTAGCTAAATATCTAATATTTGCATCAGGTTTAAAACTTACGAAGGACTCTTATGAGAGAGTATTTATTAAAGTCTGCACTTCAACAGGATTTAAGGAAATATATATATATATATATATATATATATATATATATATATATATATATAGCTTTTATATTCTTATAAAAGTTTAATTGTTGATTTAAAGAGCATGCCATTGCCTTTAAAGATAAATTAATACCTTCTAAATTTTCAGGAAAGGATTTTGATTCGCTGTGAAGCTTCCAAACTCCTTTGGAAAAAAATAATGGCAGGTTTTAGTCAAATTTTAAAAATCACTGCTTTTTATAATCACCCAATTCGAGATGTCTTTTATAATTCTTCATCTCTGAGTGGAAAACACAAAAGACTAGACAGAATTTGCTATGCATGTCCCGGGTTCAGTGGTTTTAAAATGTTAATTTGAGGTAGGCAGAAGCCTTAAAGTCTTAATTCCTAGCAGTGCACAAAAGAAGATTTCTTAATCATTTATATTCATGTGCATACACAGATATAGAGAGATGTCGCCGTTTTTACCTTGCAAGGTGTTCGACATGAATAAGCAAAGCCAGGGAATACAGGATTATTGATTTGCTGGAGTGGTCTCCACTGCCCCCAAAGACCTTGGCCTAACACTGGATTGGCAGCCCTCGTTAATAGCAAGTATTAAAAATTCATCAGCTCTTGATCAATACAGCGATCAGGCTTCACTGACCTCATGCTCTAGCCTTGCAATCGAAAAAGCATTGAATTTGACATCGAGAAATTACAATAATCGCCACGTTAAAAGTTAAAGTCAAACTTGAGTTATGATTTAATGCATTGTGACACAGCACATGGAAATATATGTAAAATATTAGCAGTGGTATATAATAAAAATAATAATAAAAATAGTAACATTGATACAAAAAGACCTAGCAAATATAAGGTAGATAATATAACACAAAATTACTAATTTCCTTTTTTTTTTTAGAAAATATCAATGAAATAAAAGCATTATTTCCACTCATAGTTAGTGGAAGGGTGCAGCCATTTATTGTCAAAGAACTGTATTTACTCTTTTTAAGTCATAGTGACAACATAGACTTAACAAACCCTGGTGATTTTGGACTTTTTGCTTATAATACTTGCAGAAAAATTGGTTTCATGGTTGAGTAAGTTAATGCCACAAAGTAGCACACTTTCAGTATACCAAACAGCTCAGAGGCAAGCCTCCAAAGTTCCGGAACAAAGTTAGTTGGAGCGATGAGACCAACACTTTTTATCCACAACCAAAATGCTAAATTTGGAGAGGAGTTAACATGAACGTAACACCAACTGTGAAACTTGGAGGCGTGTTACTGATGTTTTGGGTATTTTTGAGCTCCAAAAACACAAGAAAGTTGATTGATAGGAAGATGAATGCTGCATCTTTTCAAAGAATACTGGAGGAAAATGTGCACTCATTAACCTGGAAGCTGTGCATGGGACATAACTAGACATTCCACTAGTCCACTTGTCATCGGTTACACCAGAACAATTGATGGACAGTAAAAAATTGTGGAAAAACTTCCTCCCATTTGGCAATCGTGGAGTCAAAACACTCCTCCGAAAGAGCAAGATAATGAGACACTCTGCATTCCTTCTTCAAGGACATCCCACTTCTTCAGTCTTATGTCTGATGTGTTTGGTTGTAATGGCTTTTTTTAACCCCTGCTCCACACTGCCCTCTGTGATGGACTGTGCGGAAGGGGCACTTTTTCAAGCTACCTTTCCCATTATATAACCATGTCTCTGTTTTCCAAATGCTACTGCTCAACAATGGCCTTGTATTACCCCTTGTCTGTGCTTGTGGTCAAGTCAAGTCATAAGTCAAAACAGGGCAAGTCCAAGTTAAGTCCCAAGTCAAGAGAGGGCAAGTCCCAAGTCAAGACAGGACAAGTCCGAGTCAAGTCCCAAGTCACAACAGGGCAAGTCCGAGTCAAGTCCCAAGTCACAACAGGGCAAGCTCGAGTCAAGTCCCAAGTCATAACAGGGCAAGTTCAAGTCAAGTCCCAAGTCAAGTCCCAAGTCACGACAGGGCAAGTCAGAGTAAAGTCCCAAGTCAAGACAGGGCAAGTCAGAGTAAAGTCCCAAGTCAAGACAGGCAAGTCCAAGTTAACAATTAGAAAATTATTTTTTTTTCATGCTGGTCACTATAACATAACTTAATAAATTTACTTAAGTCACTCTGTCACATACCTCATACCATAATTAATAACATATTTTAATCAACAAATGTCTGTTTTAATCAACAAATGTCAAACGCCTGTTTTTGCGAAGCTGCTTTGATGAATCTGTAAAAAATTGCAATAACTTGATAACAATAAAATGAAAGTTGTAGAATACAATCAATTAATTGGTTAACACAAACAAGAGACCCTAATACTGATTTATGATATGTAGTTCAAAAAAAGCTATAAATAAACAAATGTCATCATATATTAATGCCACCCAGGAGAGAAAATCCAAGTGAAATCACTTTGATGAAAGACTCGAAGTTCTGAACGGTTTTACAAGCGTCCTTGGTTAGCATAAGCTTGTAATAAAAAACTAAATTATAGAAACAAAGCTAGCAAGCTACAGTATGTAAAAGAAGGCTTTCAGGAAATCTAAATTATGATTGTTTATTTTTGTAACGTACACAATGCAAGTAAAAGAACAGAAGAATATTATAAATCAAATCAATATTTGGTTTTGCTACCATTTGCTTTCGATCCAGCATCAATTCTTAACAACGTCAGGGATATTGTAGGATTGTAGTCTAGTGCATGATTCACTAATTATACCAAACAGTTGCTAATGATCAGTAGCGTCACAGACAGCATGAAATCCAGTGATGAACCGAAACAGAAACTGCTGTGTAGATAGCTTAAAACAGGAAAACTCTGTGAGGTGAAAAAAGAAAGTTTTTTTTTTTTGTCATGGTAAGATGCTGCATCAACAAGGTCTCAAATATTTCAAACCAGACTAGGGAAGAAACGGCCAATGTTGAGGATTGTAGGTGCAGTGGTCACCCGAGGAAACTTAGTGAAATGTTAACCGGATGTCGAGCACCCATCAACTCAGAATTGCCAGAAACCAATGACACCAAGGTACAACATCTACAGCCTGGAGAAGTCGCCTTGGAAGAGTTTGGTCAACCTCTCACATGTAACTAAAGGCAATCAACTCGCTGCATGGAAACATAGGAACTTGGATGCAGAAAAATGGCAGGAGGTGCTGTGGACTAATGAATTTTAACATTTTGTTGTAGAATGCAGTTTATCGTAGGACACATGGCAATGCAATACAGTAATGAGTGTCAGCAAGCAACAGTGATAAATGGTGGGGGTTCTTTGAATGTTTGGGGCTGAATTTTAGCAAATGGTGTTGGATATTTGGTCAGAATTAATGACGCTCTAAGTGCAATACCATCAGGGAATCTGATCTCAACATCATCGAATGGATCTGGGATTACGTGGTGATATTCTCCAAGATTTTTGGAAGTATCTATCAAAAAAGTTCTATTCACAATCCAAATAATTTAATTCAGACGTTCCAATAACTCCAGTGTGCTACATTGAAATGTGCAGCAAATACAGTCTGGAAATTTCCTCGCAATTAAATACTCCACAGTTACCGGTTAATGGAATTATAACAATGTGGAAGAAATTGCAAATGACAACCATAAATTGTTTGGCCATGTAAAGTGACTTTGAAGGGCAGAGTGCAAGAGTCCAATGCTTCAAAATTCCAAACTTCAGATAGCTCTGGTAAACTGGTATTAGATGAATTTAAAAAACCAATACTCTTGGGAATCAAAGGTGAACTGGCCTGGAAACTTTGAATCGTCATGTCAATCATTTTTCTTATCTATTCATTTTAAATACAAGTTGATTGATCAGTGCGAGAGAGTTAGATTGCTACTAATAAATACTACATTTTTGCTCAGACAGATCATGTGATGCTGACAGATAGAGGTGCAGGGATGTTTGCTGACAGTATTAGCACTCCACTAGCTCATGATTTAGTGACTGAGCTGGAACTTGAAGAGTGGGAACACAGCAACAGCTATCGAGATGGCGTCAAAAGGTTCTTCAACACAAACCGGTGAGTCAGTTAGTGTTTGTTACCCCATTTTCCCTCTGACTGATCAAATATAAAATATTAGATTTTAAAACACAATTGTATCATTTTGAAATGCTTTCAAATCAAGGATACTGTACCATTTTCATTTATAAATAAAAAAACTTTTGTTTTTGTTCAAGGACTTTTTTTAGTTGCTTTATATTTCCAAATGATGTATCTCTGTGATCTGATTACCAAACCAGTGGCCAAAATAGGCCAAATGGCGGCATGTTCAGTGGGTGGGGCTTAACCCATCAGCAGACAGGGCATCTCAAATAAGAATAGGATGATGACCCTAAAGTTTTAAAAGGAGTAAAATATATGTGTATATCCATTTTGTACGGAGATTCGCTTACTTGCTAGCTAAGTCTGAGCGGGAACTAACTAGCTTTACCTTAAAAAATTAATGACTTTAAATTCCAAAGTGTACTATTTGGATCAGAAACGTTGTTTCATTAATTTTATATGTTCGTGATGTTTTTGAGAAGCTGACAGGTTAAGCCCCCCATCTCCCCCACCCCCTCATGTCCAGGCCACCCATTGAACCTGGAGCCCTGCCCACTTGTCGTCTCATTGGTTGTACTCCCTCACCCCATCCCAAACCCTAACCCTAAGCCCAACCCTGTTTAGCATGTTACCAACACCACAATTCAACTCTGTGGGGCTCCATATTCAGTGGGTGGGGCGTATCCATTCTGCAGTCTAGAGTACTTGATGTTTTCAGAAGAAAAAAGTTGAATGCCTGTCTAGGCCAGAAGGGGCAGCATCGTACCCTTCCCCCATCATCAAAACTCCACCTTTGAAGTTAGGAGTAGTAAAAAAATATGAATATGCATGATCAGAAGATGCTTTCTTTGCCACAGAATTTTACCCACTTTATCTTTTGGTTTGGTTTTGTCAGGCAACATATCTAGAAATGTGACTACATTGAAATCTTTACGATATCTCGATCAAATATAAAAACCAAATGAATCCTGCAATGGCTACACAACCGATTTGGGATGGTACTCTTTTCCATTGTTTCATAAATTGGGGACATTGAGGAAAATTACAACTTGACCTGCGTTATTCAGTATTGTAATGAGTACCAATATGGGAATGCCATCTTAAAAAGACACTGAACAAGGAATTGATTCACAGCCTTTGATGAAAAATGCTTGCAACCCAGAACCATGGAGCCTAGAACTGGCTTATGTAGCAATCGATTCATGGTTACAAAACGGGGAACACTGCTTGGACCAGACCGATAGCCATAGAAACCTCATACCTGGTTATTACAATAAAAAGTCGGTAATTGAACACAAAACCATAAATACAACTTATTTTCTCAACTTACTAGAACTTAGTATAACACAGATTTAACACCATAAAAAGCACTTTTCCAAAACATTTGATTCATTCGAGTGATTAAGAAAATTTTACAGAAACGTGGCTT
The DNA here is from genome assembly GCA_007224835.1 of Danionella cerebrum. NCBI lineage: Eukaryota > Metazoa > Chordata > Actinopteri > Cypriniformes > Danionidae > Danionella > Danionella cerebrum. The sequence continues at coordinate 12,516 of SRMA01026298.1, read as the reverse complement.
TATTTAGCTTAAACATTAGAGATGCAAAGAAGATCGGGGGAGGGGGAAAAGAGGAGACCCTGAGAGCGCTGTCTGCCAGCTGTGTCTCCCTTAGGATCTGGAAAGGCAACAACCAAGTTGTGCTGCTTTATTCAAGCAACTTGTAACTTCCCGTTCGATCTGAGAAAATAGGATTCAATTTTTATTTATTTATTATTTTTATTCTATTTTCTACTACACGCATTATTTCATTTTAGCCTTGTTAAATAAACTTAGTATTTGTTCTAGTTTAGTTTTTTTGGAGGAGTATATTTCTTATTAAAGAAACTTGCTTCCTGCATCTATATACATTTGTAATTTCTTTCCAATTAGCATTCGAACAATGTTTAATATGGTAACAGTCATATGGCCGTGAGGTTGAGCAGACTCAGATGCTGGCAAACGCTGAGCGAATGTCACCCCCTACCAACACTACCAGCACTCTCTTGTGGTATCAGGCAGTGCAGATAGAATAGTGTTGGCTCCAGCAGAGCAGTCATAACTGCCACCTCCACTTCTCTATCTGGCTAAGAGTGGAGAAGAGGAGCCAGGACCGTCGTGGGGTGTAACCTCAACCCCCTGAGGACTCTGTAAAAATAGTGCAGCAGAGGTGCTAAGTGACAGTTGGCTGCAGTGCTTTTCATCTCACCCGCTGTGGCATCATTATTGATAGCCTCCCTCTGCTCACCCTTTTTAAGACTCAGAGCTTATCATTGTGTACTATATGTGTTTTTATGGACTGCCCCTAATCCCAAGTTACCACTTATCTACAGAGAAGCAAAGAATTAATTGACCCCCTGTTGATTCTGAACATTTGCTACAGAAAAAGATACGACTGATCAAAAGATGTACTTCTTGGTTCATTTTAACAGTTTTATCTGAAAAAGCTCACCCCAACACAAATCATGACTTGATACAGCATAACCCTTGTTGGCAATCGCAGAACTCAAATGTTTCTTGTAGTCTCGTCTGTTCTGTTTCCAAAAACAGTGGCTCCCAATCCCAAATCCCCCACAGTTTTATGTTCACATGGAAAATTCGATCCATTTCAGGAACACTTGCGTATATACATCACCAGAAACATTTGTTGTTTTATTCTGTTATGTCTCTACTTGTAGAGCCTAGTGTTGGTGATTTTGTCGAACAGTAATTTCGTGACATCATCATCGCTGCCAACCCGTTCCACCCATTCCTACCCAGCACTGCGTGAATCGTTTCCCAAACCACATCTGCAGCAACATTTCACAGGAGCTCATCATTTCTGGGGCCAGGTATTCTGAGAAATCCATCCCAGACACTAGTGTGAAAGGCCCCTGAGAGAATATGAAAAAAAGTTTGGTTGAGCCCACTCCAAGACCTTAAAGCGTTTATTCTTGAGCCACACCCTTGATGCCTTGGTCATTGTCATGTAGCAATACCCATGCAGGAGCTTCTCAAGAAAGATTACAGGACATTTCCCAATGACCATGCTTTTGCATGCAAAACTGTTAATATTTTGGAAACTAAAAAAACAACTAAAAACGTTTCTGTAACACATTTATAAACTAAATGCTCTTTTAAAGTGCAGGAATCCTTGTGATGTAAAAACTCCTATGAGTCCAGGTTTTCAGTGTTACAATTATTTGTATGACTGCACAAAAAAAGAGAAATTGACAAAGGAAATAGCAAGAAGTGGTTGTTATTTAGCCAGTTAAAAGGCAAGATGTCTAGGGAAAAACGGCAGAAAATTGGGAAACAATAATCAGGTCTTAGGGTTATTTCGGGCAATTCTGGTTTTCAAAAAGACAAATTCCAAGCATCAAAAAAAAAAAAAAGAATACTAAAAAATGCAAAGTACCAAGGTCTAGGAATCAAATCTGCAAAAAAGTTCCTCAAAATGTTAATTAATTTACTTCCTTTTCAGCCGCTTCTTCCTTTTCAGGGTCACAGGGTTCTGCTGGTGCCCATCTCACATTCAATCCTGAGGGGGATTTGGAGAATTTGGTTAACCTGACGTATGTTGTGGGGCCTTGAGGGGTAAACCGGGGTACCCAGAAGAAACCCATGCAAAAATAATGTGTTTTATTTAATGCAGCTCTTTTCCAGATGCTTTACAATTTTAGGAGCATTATTCACTAGTGGTGATGGAACGTGGCTGCCATTTCGCACCTGCAGCCAACACACCCCACCAGTCACACACATCCATACAGGGCAATATGAGTAAAGTGACTTGCACAAGGCTACAATTGCAGAAGGGACCTGGCGGGAATCGAACCATCAAAATGATAAATTACTCCCTATTGCCACTTGCCGAAAGAAAATTCACCGGCACGACTCAAACCAGTGATATTATTGAAAGGCCACAATGCTACCTTTGCAAAAACTTGCCACCCCTTCGCCAAAAATGTACAGTGGTTGGCAAAGGTTTGTGTTGGGCACACACACAATGGGTACTTTGGGGAATTTTCCTTTATAAGACACAGGTGCCTAAATTTATGCACAATTTTGTTTCAATAATTATTGCACACTTTCCATAGTAAAATGGAACTTGTGTATGATGTATTTTATTAAAATTCTAATCCAGACAATGAACCACTTTTAATATCAAAAGTCAAGTCAAGTCACCTTTATTGTCAATTTTGCAATATGTACTGGACATACAGAAAATCGAAATTACCGGTACATTTCTCTCAGACCCCAAAAGTAATAATAACACAAAAAAAACATAAGAACAAAATCTTTTCCAATCTGCAAAAATCCCATCCACAAAGTTGAATTCTGACACGTTTCACAAAGTTGTCACAGAAGCTGTGTTTTTTTTGTTAGTCCAGTCCGAATCAGCACATCATTTGGCAAACTATCAAAATAAGGCTTGAGACTAAAAAACAGCCTTTTGTCCAAAAACACTCTTTATTCCAGCATCTCGGAGCTTAATATTTTAGTAAAGTCCACTGTCAGTCGGCTTTTAATTTTGATCCAAGCAGATGAGCAATGATTTAAAAGAGCAATCAAGTGCTTGCCTAAAATGATTGATGCCTGGAATCTCAAACCTGACAAGTAATTCTCCATGAGCTGCTCCAAATATTTTCCATGTATACGCACTCATTTCTGGAAAGATGTCTTGACTCTGTTTTCTTAACATTCACCTTGAACCATTGTCCTCCTCGCATCCTCAAACTCATAGCACACGCTTGTTTTCCACAGCACTCCTGCCTTAATCAGACTTTCACGCCTGTGAAATCCAAGGGCCTTTGTTCATCCCACATTCCACTATTTATTCCATTTCCTTTAAAGTGAACTCACAGCAAATCCTGCCTTGCATTTCATAGGAACAGCTTTGTTTTGTGAAGAACACATACTTTTTTCATGTGCATCTCTACTAATACACTTTGCTAGAACTCTCGGCTGGGATTCAGAGCGGTGAAAGGCACTACTTTCTCTTTGTAGACAGGCACATGATGATGAGTCAATTTCAGGTGTGCTGGCACTCTTAAAAGCATGCGTCATTAGCACCCAGCCTTTAAAACACCGCTCTACAACATGCCCTTGTGTGGAATGAGAATCACACAGAAAACAAAACTAATTGCACAGCAGCTAAATTTGAGAGGGTTTGACGCTTTTATGCTCAGGATAATGAACAGGGCTTATTAAATTCAGCTTACTGTCTGGAAGAGGAAGCTAGAGGCAGATCTTTGAACGTGAAGAATAATAACAACCTTCTTTCAAAGCCCTTTGGAAACAAAAGATCAAAAATCTCTTTATTATTTAAGTTGATGTAACTTTTATTCCTGCATCATTACAGGGGTCACGATACTGTTGGAGCAGTGGCTCTGGACTCTTTTGGGAATGTGGCTTGCGCAACATCCACTGGAGGAATCCGAAATAAAATGGTGGGAAGAGTTGGTGATTCTCCTATTATAGGTAAGACAGAGGACAGTGAAAATCTCAGCAACATAAATTTTTAAGCAGCGTCATGGCTGAATGAACCATTTCAGGTTGAAGGTGTCAGCTCTGATCAATACTCAATTGTCAGAATGTTTTCTCCCGGGGAAACACACATTAACGTGTGACTGCTGCTGTCTTTTCGTGCGTGATAAGGATCTGGAGGATATGCAGACAATGGAAGCGGGGCAGTCTCCTGTACTGGCCACGGAGAGTCTATTCTCAAAGTCACCCTAGCAAGATTAATCCTCTTTCACATGGAGCAAGGTATGGGACTTTTGCACTGAGTTTGAGCAGTGCTATGCTCATGAATACTGGTTTGCATCACTAAATCTACTGGTCCAGTTAAAATCCTTTCATTTTCTTGAGTTGTGTATATATGAGGAGTTTGGTTCCGCAACTTGATAAACGCCATTTATTTATAAAACCGTCTTGTGTTAAAATGTAATGTGTTCACATTTGAAAAGCCCATAATCAATTTTCCAAAAGCAAAACTTATCGTGTAATTGAGTCCTGTTTTTTTTTTTAAGTTTTTTTACAAAGCGCAATAAGTCCATCTGTGCAAAAAATATGAGGTGGAAAAAAGCCGGCTGTCAAAAGTTTTAAATAGCTTCACAATTATTCCATGAAGATATATTCAGGCCATTTTCCAGCTTATCAGTCAATAAAGTCCAGCAGAGACTTGCCAAAGTCACCAGGAGGCGAAAGGAGAGAGTTTGTTAGTACTGTATTTTGAACTGTTTAATCTAAATTGACAAAGATTTATATTTTGCGTTTTTGGGGGAAAAAACGCATTTTTAAATAAATCTTTAATTATTAATATCTGGTCGAGGTGGATAAAATTTTTTAAGGTGTTTGGAACAGAAAAAGTAGATTTTCCTCAAACCAGTTTTTTGCAAAAAAAAAAAAAAAAAACACATTTTTACTCAAATTCATAAAAATGGAGTTATGGTGTTTTGAAAAAAAAACCTTCATATAATAATCACCCTATAGTAATTACTCTGAGCATTATTGCTTTGTTGATTTTGGTGCATCTTTTTAAGTCCTAAATGTGCCCGAAAATTACAGAATTTCATACACACACATCAGAACTGGTGAAAATGTAGGTCTTATTATGGGTCACATATCTCACAATACATGGCCCCATTCATCCTCCTCTTAATACAGTGTATTCATCCTGTCCCCTGTACCCCCACAGCATGATGCTTCCAGACCCATACTTCACTGTATGGTTTTATTGGGATGATACTAGGGCTGGGTAAAAAAACATTGATTTTAATCGGTCTTCAGTTTTATGCGACAATATTGATTTGGGAAATCCCCAAATCGATTTTTAATGCGTGTGCTTCACCAGGAGGATGTGAATATTCACCTCTCGTTAAAATAAACAACTGTGTGCATGTTAATATTAATGTAGATGTGTATTTCAGTAATAAACTTAAGTAGGAGTTTTACATTAAATATTGATAGCTAATCGACATCGAATCAGAATTTAAAATAAGAATCGAATTGGTCACAATACCTAGCCTTAGGCTCCTCATTCTTTCTCCAAACACAGAGAATGAAGTTAAGACCAAAAAGTTCTATAAAGAAGCACAGCATTCTGAATGACAGAATCCAAACAATTTCTTCTTTTAAATTTTGTTCATTCAAAATCAGTGGAAAGTATTCTTTGTCATAATCATGAAAGCTGATGAGATGAAAAGCAAACCACCAAAAAGAACTTCTTAAAAGGGAATCAATGTTTTAACCTTGAGGGACCACTAAGTTATTTTTCTATATAGACTTTTGTGTCGATTTATCATTTAGCATGCTCTGTTTGTTTTGAAACTGCTGAGGTTTGGTTTGATTATGTTCACGGGCTACCTTTGAACTAAGAACCTGGGTAAACTCTCAAATAAACACTTCTTTTGAGAAGAAATCAGTGTTTTGAATTATTGTATTCAATATCCAGGCTTCATACAGGCTTGACGGGAAGCAGGACAGTGGTGAACAGGTCTGTAGTGCCAGGGTTTCACCACAGATCAGGACATACCAGACACTACGGGGTAGGACAAACTTTTGAGTTGTGTAAGTGTAGAGACATTATATCATTAGTGCAGTCACGCTAAACAATCACATCCAATAAATGCACACAATTTCACATTCTGGCAAATCAAGTATAAGCAGGATGGGTTATAGCAGCGTCTCATCTGTGAGCACATGATTATGGATCACGACTACATCATGAAAATCCTGATAAATGAAAATGTAAAGGAAACGAGCCAAACAGATTTTGGAGCTTAGAGAGCTGTGCTTCCATATGTTCTAGACAGTTAAGAAAAAAACATTAACGCTTAGTTACTGAGCAAAGCAGAAGCCATGTGCTGTGATGTTGTTCCAGGCATCATTAAAAGACCAGATTGCGGAAAAAATTGAAATAATAATAATAAAATATATTAATACACATAGTTGTAGTTAAGGCCAGAAGTGGAGGAAGAAACTTTTCAGATAAGCAGAAGTGCAGGATGGTGAGAAGTGTCACGGTCAACCCACAGACCAGCTTCAAAGACCTACATCTACATTTTGCTGCAGATAGTGTCACTCTGCTAAAGGAAATGCAGTCTGGATGAGTGATGCAGAAAAATAAATTTCCCTGCACACGCCACAAACATAAATTTTGTGTTTTTTAAAGTTGTTCCACAATGACAATAAGAGTACAAAATCAGAATAAAAAAATATACTTTGTAGAATATTTAATTTTATTAGTTTAAACCCATGAAGCCAGTTCCACAAAAAGTATATTTACGTCATTTTAATGAGACGTTTCAAATATTTTAATAAAAGTTACAAAGTTAACTCAATTTGGAACGGATTATTTAAATATGTGGAAAAGTCCATCACGTTTATAAAATTCCACTACAAAAAAATACAAATTTCTCCATGTTCAGCTTACCCCACAATCCTATTTTTGCTCATATTGTTAAGCTGCCAAGGCCTTTATCATCTCTACTCCTCAACCATCACCCACATGTTGCTATTATTATCAGGTTTTGTTTAACCAGGGAGAACGAATGTCAAAACCCACAGAAATGTGATGCTGCTGCCAATCTATTTAATTAGTTTGTGTGTGGAGGGAAGCATCGGAGGCGCTGGCACAGTAGGTGGATGATAATGAGGTGTGTTTGTCTGTGGAAAGTGTGTGAAGAGGTCAGGAGGCGGTTGTTCATGTTGGCATTATGTGGTAATGACGCTACAATTGCAGGAGCTCTGTTTTTAGGAAGCAGATCATTATTTTGGCAAACAATAGCTTGTTTTTGGTGCCACCGGTTTGTGGATTACTGAGGTTAAATCAATTTAATTTAAACAACTATGTATAAAATGCTCCTGAAATGGAAAAGCACTGCTCGGAAATGATACATTATCCATTGGTATAAGTAGGTGAAGTATAAGTAGGTGCCTGCGATGATCTTAACGCACATTACAATTCCTTTAATAAGGTTTTGGGGGAGTCACTACTATCAATGCTTCCCGGCACATCATAAAGCACTTTTTGTCAACACTTGACATTTCTATTTGTGAAAACAATGTAGTTTTAACTAAAAAAAAAAACAAGATTAGTTGTATTGTTTGTGATTAATGGCATTTGATACATGAGGCTGCTTTAAGTTTATATTTGGTTTAATGTGTTTGACAGATCTAAGCTACTACATGTTAGTAGTTGTATTACAACTTGTAAAAACTTTTGCCAAAAGCTTTTCTCTTTTTTTTTAGAAGTCTCTGTACACACCGGTGTGTATGACAAACACACAGTCTGCTATGACCCACTTATTGTTTAATTATGATTTTAAATATAATGTGTAGGTTTCAAAAAGATTATTAAGTTTTGGGATTTTTGGTTTGAAATGAACATTATAAGATTTATGGCACATTATATGTAGGGTGAGAAAATGTGAGATTGCCTTTCAATGTCATTTTACAGACCCCCAATTGGTGCCATCAGTGCCATCTGGTGGTGAAAAGAAAGGAATAACCCTTGGGAGTACAAGATTTGTGTTATGGTTTGTGTTCTGGCACAAAAAGCTCAAATGAACAAAAAGTGTTTGTAACAGTGTGTAAAGTTTTTCCTTTTTTTGATGCAATTTTCACATTCTTTAATCTTGTGTTTGATTTTTAGCAGATTTATGAATTTGTATTTTGTCTCAACATTTTTGATATAAACTGTTTGTTGTCAATTTTTACGGTAGAAAGGTGACAGAATGTAACACTACTAATGTACTATAATGTAATACGATACTAATACAAAAATGTATTTGTATAAAATTTAAGGTTTGTATAAAAAATTATAAAACATTTGGTATTTGTTTCAATATGTTAAAAAAAGAAGCTGGGTTGTTCTAAAAAAAATAAATGAAACATTGCCATAAAATGTAATTTGTTAGAGCAAATTGTAAAAGTGGTGAAAAATGCTCAAAAGTTTCCAGAAAAAGGGTTAAGCAGCAGGAGATCACAGGTCTCTTTCCAGCACATAAATTTCTCATCTGTTTTTTAAAGAGTATTCAGCATTGAGTTTGCAGAAACACTATTCAGTGATCAAACAATATGCCTACGTGCTGTAAGCCATGATAGCACAGTAAACAGCAACACAGTATGTTTTCGAAATAACTGGGTACAGGGCCTTTGCAGGGCTATTTCATCCCTAGCATTAATACAAAAATAGTAATGTGATAGAAAAGTGTGCCATGGATTGGTCCAAAAAGATTGATGAAGCTGGCAGATATCTCATTGGAAAAAAATACAAATAAAGAGCAAGAAAATATTGCTAATATCAAGTTTTGACAGTACAAGGCTGAATAAAGTACAGCTCTTCAAATTATTTTTAATTCATAAATAAAATGTTTTTTTTTCTTTTAATAATATTAACTGATAATGATTTAATGTAATTGGTCAGGAGCAACATTTCTAAGGACCATACAATCTCACACTTTTTGATGATCCACATCTACAATTATATGAAAAATACTGATATTTAGATTTTTTCACTCTGCAGGAAAATGTGCTCTGGAAGCCACAAATATGTCCCTCCAGCACATGTTTGATCGAGTGAAGGGTTGTGGTGGTGCTGTGGTACTGTCCAGCACAGGAGAGTGGGCCGCAAGCTTTACCACCCCACGAATGGCCTGGGCCACCGTCACAGAGGACACCCTGCACCATGGCTTCAATCAAAGAGAGCATTTCACAGAGAAACTGTAATTAACAGCTTGGATTATGGCTACATTTTTATTTTATTTTATTGTGGTTGTAGTAGTCCCCAACATCAGGCTGAAATGCTTAAAAAGTCAAAAAGCAATTCCATTGTCTCATAATACACATTTATTTTCAAATACCCTCTAAAAATTCTACCAGAGGCCTCTTCCAAACAACTCCTTTCCAATCGTGAAAACTGCTGTGATTTGTGGAAGTGAGGCTCACTTTGTTGTGACTGGATTTAAACGTGCAGTACATGTTGGAGATGGAACATTCCTGTACAAAATCATCACTGCATAGTGTTTCTAACGATAATAAAGCGTCAATGACTTCAACCGCTTCTATTGGCACAGGAAATAAAATAAAGTAGTACTCACAGCACAGAACACAGCATCTTTGCAGCATGACTCTTCCGTAACTCACAATTGTTTTGAAGGGAAAGCTCTTAAGTGTTTCTGGCTCTTTTTTCCTGGCTGTACTGTATGTATGTCATGATAAAACAGCTAAAGTTTCTCAGAACAGTGCTCGGAACTCAAACTGGACGTTTGATTAAAGCTGAGCCATGTTACACAACACCACATGAAGTGTTTTTCCAAAATGAGTGAGTCTTTAAATGAAAATCGGATAATTAACTTAAATGATTTTGAACAGTCAGCCTACCCTGTAGAAACTGTAACAGCTGTTCTCAGAAGTCAGGCACTAATGTTAGACGTGAAGGTATTTTGTTTTAATCTCAACCAGATGTTAATGGAATAGTCAAGTTCTTTATGAGAAAATGCACAATCATCCTTTAGTTTGGAGTTTGCATGTTCTCCCTGTGCATAAGGTTTCCTCCAGGTACTCCGGTTTCCCCCATAATCCCAAAAACATGCGGTTAGGTTAATTGAATAATCTAAATTCCCCTTAGGTGTGAATGTGCAAGTGAATATTGCCCTGCGATGGACTGGCGACCTGTCCAGAGTGTACCCACCTGTAAAAGGAATAATATCCCACCTGGAATAAACGGGTTGGAAAATGAATGAATGAATTAACCTTTTAGTTTCATTTTACAGCCAACAAATCAGTGCCATCTAATAGTGAAAAAAGGGATAACCCTTGGAAATACAAGACCTGTGATGAGGCAAAACTTTCCCAAACCATAAACACTGTTCCAATCACTTTTTGTTCTATTGTGCCCGAATTGTAAAATATATATATATATATATATATGGCGAGCATATACACATACATACATATACATATATACATATATACATACACACATACTTGGCCAACCGCACAATAGAACAAAAAGTGATTGGAACAGTGTTTAAGGTTTGGGAAAGTTTTGCCTTGTTTTTCGATACAATTTTCATTGTTTTGACCTTATTTTTTTGCTTTTTTGCCAGATTCATTAATTTTTATTTTGTCTCAACACTTTTTAATTTGTTATTACATTTTTGCAGGTAAAAAATGTACAAACTTTGCTGGTCAGAACTCTACTTTTTGTACAATTTCAGGCCTGTTGCTGAACTATTCTGTAATGCAATGAAAAAAAAAGTTGTGTGGTTCTAAAAAATTATATCCAACATTTCCCCAAAAAAACTGTTAACAAAAAAGATTATAGCAATTTAAAGTAGTAAAAAATGCTGAAAAAGGCCACAGACTTAGGGTTAATTCATAGAGTTCCTGAGAGGTGGCTATTTTCCCCAAATGCAGGCCTTTAATTGTATACAGCCATAAGTGTACAGCCAAGAGTGTATGTAGAAAAAAAATTCAGTTAAAACATTGGTCATTAACATCCTTATAAAGTAACAGAATTTGTATTATTAAAACTTAGTAATTATTTTATAATTATAAGTAAACATTGTGTTAACACCTTAGAAAAACACATACAAATCATATACACACCGGCCACTTTATTAGGGACATCCTGATAGTACTGGTTTGTATCCCCTTTTGCCTTCAGAACTGCCTTAATCCTTTGTGACACAGATTCAGCAAGGCACTGGAATCATTCCTCAGACAGTTTGGTTCATTTTGACACAATATTATCACACAGTTGGTGCAGATGTCAGTTAAAAAAAATCTATGAATAATATTTTTTTATTTATAGTCAGATTTTTTTGCATGCCTGGCTTGTATTTGTTTTAAGGTGGAGTGACTAGTAAAATGGAAAGCTGTTCCCTTTTCCCAGCCATGGGAAATGATTGATGAATAATTCACAGTATTTTTTTTTGAGTAGATTAAAAGTTTGGCAAGCAGCTGCTTGTTAGTGTTGCCGTAAAGTTTGTCTTTAATTAGTTCCGATGACTGTACTTTTTAGCATATACAACATTGACACATTTAGCAATAACCAAAAGAGTTTCAAAAAGAAATAACTCTAAAAACTGAAGTGGATTATTTTTTTAACTATATCAACCTTTAAATGAGGGATGATATAATGGTTGATGTTGGTATCAAATTGCTCATTAATAGGTTCTGCAATCAACTTTTCTTCATAGAAAACAAAGTCAAAAACAAATCAAATGTCCAAAAATGACAAAAACAGGATTTGATGCCCTTTCGCACGGTGATTCCTACGTTAAGTAGCCACTGGCCCTGGGTCAGTCAAGGCATCATGAATTGTCTGGACATGCAAATATATGCAAACTCTTACATAGTTCTCTTTTAAGCTGCTCATGTCCCTGAGCCAATCACAGTCATTTTTAAGATTTCATCACCTTTTCTGCCTGCACGAAAGCAGGCCTTTTTTTGCAATAAACCAACAATACAATGTGAACCTTAAGGCCAATAAACAACAACCCGAATTTACGGTGTTTTGTGAGACAACAGGCTCCCATCGAAAAACATGGGTGCCAATGTGACATCACAAATCGGATCGTATGAGTGATGCCAACGAAAAGCATTTTTTCACAAGGAGAATGACTAATGAACGCCTCTTTTGCTCTTTTCATAGCAACTTCACACAGCAAAGTGCCACAAATCCTCTTTTTCCACATTTTTGTCAAACGATTCCCTGTGATCAGCCACCAACAGTACAAACCACTCGACATCCATCATTTTTTCCACATGTTCTTTGATTTCTTCTCTGTCTACGTCTTCTTTTTTCCTGTTTCTCCGTGTGGTCAATATTTCCTTCTTCTAGCAATGGATGAACATCTATGTTTGCAGCAATGGTAAATGTGTTTAATTACAGATACCGAACAAATGCACAGTTGAGGAATGATCATAAGCTTGGGCACATTGAGTGAACATGATCAATGCCATGCTGTTTGATAAAAGCTTGAGAGCGGCAGCAGACTATAGAATCAAAAGGTACTCCAGTGAAACAAAACAGCAAATTAAAGTGCTGACACAGACTTAAAACAT